>CM060086.1:22362576-22530886 GCA_030522485.1 Stenchaetothrips biformis | reverse complement strand
TTGACGGGCCACGGCTTACAGGGTGGACGGCCGCAGGGCTTTGGCTGCCGTCCATGCATTAAACATGGCCGAGCGATTTGCATGCCAGCCTATCATCGCAAATAACTTGAGGAGGCCCTCAAATGCCGGAAGTAGAAGTAGCCGCTGGTGGAGGCGCCCCGCCCCGTCCCGGAAATGGGTCGTAGCTCCATGGCAGTGCTCCACAGTTTTGCCACCCTCTTCACGGCGCAGATGAACGCGAGGGACGTATGTCGGCAGGAGGTATGCGCGGCTCGCTGCCTCGGCTGAGTTTGCCGCGTGCGGTCTGCCCGGCCCAAGGCACGGCCCAAGGCACGGCCCAAGGCACGGCCCAAGGCACGGCCACTTCCGCGTGCCTCACCAAGGCGTGTGGGCTGCTCGTGCCCGTCGCCCCTATGCCCCTCGTAATGCTGTTACAGCCACCCATGAAAAAAAAATCCATACGTGCCCTTGCTGGCATGCGCGAATTACAGCCCCCTCCCCTCGCGCTCCCTCCCGCTTGTTGCTGCCTCGTGCCGCGTCGGCGTTCCGTTTGGCTCCGTCCGGGCCGCGTTAACGAGCACTGTGTGGCACAGTGGAATCTACTACGGCAATCTCGTTGGCAGACTCGGGCGGCGAGCAGTGGGGCTTCGGGGGACAGTAACGCGGTCGGTGGTGCTGACTCAGGGAGACGCCCAGTTGCCATCGGCAGCATCCCCGTCTTCCCGCGCGCCTACCCGTACAGAACGCGCAGTGAGACGAGGACATCACGGCTCCGACGGGCTCCCGCATCGAGCTGGAACTTCGATGTATTTCGTCTTGGAGAAGGAGCCCTAGTAAGTGGAGGCCCACCCCCCGCCAGGGCAAGCACCGACAGTGCTCCCGCTGGACGGCGACCTTGTCCGTGCCCGCATCTGCAGCTACGACTACCTGACGATCCCGCGATGGACGGCCCAGGAGGGACGTCCCCCAACCGCCGCCGACCCTTGCCCTGCACCCCCCCTGGGGCCGCGCCTGGGGCCGCCCGTCCACGGCAACTGCGTTCAAACAACACGATCCGCTCGTCGGCCCGGCCGCAAGAACCCCGCGGATGCTCGCACCTGGTGCTGGAGGGCCCACGTCGTGGTCGGCAAGGAGCACCACCGGTACAGGCTGGTACTGGAGCGAGAATCAGACGCAGTCTGCGTTGATGCTTGTAGCTCGGAGCACTCGCGTAAAGACTGAAATCGCGGTTCGTCCCGGCCACGCCCAAGTCGAGGCCATCAAAGATTGCCAACACGTTTATTGATTGTGAATGTATGCGACGGTAGGTACGCGAGCCATCAGCGGTCCCCGCCTCAGACTCCACTTCGTGTTCGACTAACCGCCACCACTTCGGGGTGCTATAAGGCCCGAGTTTTACCGCCGAGACAGGTCAGTGGAACAGGCAGCATGTGGCGCCGCGGCCGCGCCCGGCATATACCGCACCAAAGTTCTTTTCCGTATGTTCTTTGCCTAGACCTGCATGCGCTTTGTTGGGATGATTCTCATATTTACCAGCATGCCCTGTGTGTCTCTTCCTGTTTTTCTCTGTTACCTTCGTGGATGTTAGGTTTCTGTAAGCACCGTCGTGTGGGGTTGTGTGTTACGACACTTGTGACAATCAGGGTTTTCGCCGCCTCCCTCTCTAATCTCGAGGCTGGCTGGACCTGGGCCCCGTTTTGCAATGCTGATTTACTGATGGGTGTTTGGTCTGTGTTGTGTTAGCGGACCAGTTCGAAGCTCTCCCGGTGAGTAAGACAATAAGGCTGTGGCCAAGAGCGCCAGGCAGTGGCGTAGATAGAGCAATAGATTTCTCCCCCCCCCCCCTTTTCCCCATGCGTTGCGTTTTTAACAGACACCTCTTCGCATCGTTTCCCCATTTTTCTTTAGAACGATACATAAAAGTATTTTTGGCTCCAGACGTCAGCCAAACTGCGGTAGCTCACAGACGACTTTTCCGTAGCGGTATTTATTAGAAACACGATTTTTGGTACGCATTTTACTGATGTTCACCACCACGCACAAAAGCCCACATCCATAGCACTCAGCTTTTAAGAACAACCTTCGCTCCACAACTCCCTGCAGAAAAGCTTCGACTTTAGAGGGCTGAAAATAATCATTGCTGAAGCAAATGAAACTAGCCTAGTCAGCATATATAGAGGTCTGATCAGTAGTATTAGGCCACTGCTGTTAGCATTTTCATCTTGTTTATTTATTTTTTTGTTCTTCTTCTCCGTCTTGTCACTTGACCTTTGTGGCCCCGCCGCCCCCTGCAGCGCCCTGCTCTCCCTGTTCCAGTGGCGATGGAGTGGCCCCGACGGCCGCCTGCACAGCTTCAACAACTCGTGCTTCCTGGTCGTCAGCTTCCCGCAGGTCACCTGGCAGACGGCCAAACAGGTGTGTCCAGGCCTTAAGGTAAGTCCTCGCCCAGCCAAGCTCTTTCGTTGGCCGGCCAGGCGGCGCTCCTTTGATGCGTGCCTTGCGCAGGCGGAGCTGGCCGAGGTGTACAGCACCGCGGAGCAGGACTTCGTGGTGGAGCGCATCAGGCACTCGGCTGACTACACCACCACCAACACGTACTGGCTGGGGGCATGCTGGGCTTGGAGGGCCGCTGGCAGTGGCTGAGCGGAGAGGCCATGTCCATCACAGGTGAGGCCTCTGACTTGTCGAAAACGACTTTCCCTCAAGAAGGACTGATGTGAAACGACGGTGCTTTGTTTGAGGGCACAGGCTGGACTCCCGTCGCCATCGTCACTGCCGGACCCCGAGGAACCTGGCGTGGAGGACGACAACCCTGGAGGGACTCGGTGGACCTCGCAGCTGCCGTCGTCGTGGCCCTGGCCCTGCAGTGGCTCAGGCTCGCCGTCCGCGGCGCTCCCCTCGGGGCTGTACTGGCGGCCACGGAGAAGTGGCTCGGCGAGTGGGCGGCTTACGTTCTGCCGCCCGCCAGCAGACCCCTCTCCTGGCCGCGGGCGGCGGCCAGCCTCAACCCCAAAGCACCGTTAACCGATCCCTGGCGACCTGTCCTCGCCCGGCTAGCCCATCTGGGTACCCCCGCCAACCTCGACTAACCAGGTCCGAATCATCGCCAGTCTCACGCCTTAGTACATAGCAGTGCGTCCCTGGTGCCTGACGCCCGATCTGCTGCTGCAGGTGCGACTGGTGGGGCCGCCCCAGACCCGCGCCGTCATTCGCTTCGCCCGCGTCGACCTCGAATCCCAGGCACAGTGCCTCTACGACTTCATCGAGCTGTCGGACGGCCACGGCGGCGCGAGGCAGGGCCGGCGCAAGGTAAGTGAGGGCCAGGGAGTTGGGCGCGCGCGCTGCTGCTGCTGACCGGAGTCATATCATGTGCTCTGCTGTTTTCAGGTGATCTGCGGGCAGCATCACTCTGCCATGGACCGGTTCGACTTTCGTGTCCGCATCCAACGAGGCCATGCTCCGCTTCCACGCCGACTACTCCGTGGCAGGCGCGGGCTTCTTGGGGT
Source organism: Stenchaetothrips biformis (assembly GCA_030522485.1). Taxonomy (NCBI): domain Eukaryota; kingdom Metazoa; phylum Arthropoda; class Insecta; order Thysanoptera; family Thripidae; genus Stenchaetothrips; species Stenchaetothrips biformis. The sequence continues at coordinate 22,527,380 of CM060086.1, read as the reverse complement.
CGTGGACCGCCGTGGACGTGTCTGGCTGTCCGCAGCAGACGCTGAGCGCAAGGGAGGGCGTGCTCACGTCGCCGTTCTACCCGCACAAGCTGCTGCCCAACCTGCAGTGCACCGCCGTCATTCGTGCGCCCGCTGGCCGCCGCGTGTGGCTCGAGTTCTCCGACGTGGACCTGTCGGGCGCGGCGTCAGTGTGGGTAGACCTGGGCGCCGGCCGCCGCGTGGCCCCCACTTCCTCGCCGGTGTCTGGCGGCGTGCTGCTGTCCACGGGTGAGCGCCTGGACGTGGTGCTGACGACGTCGGGGCTGCCGCGGGGCCGCGGGTTCCGCGCCACGTACCGCACCGTCGCGCTGGACCCTGAGGAGGTGGTGGTGCAGCTGCAGGCCAACGCCACCCTGTCTGCCCATCCGGCACCTCAACTACCCCGCGCCGCCGCCGGTCAACGTCAACTTCCTGCAGCGGTTCATCGCGCCGCTGGGCACCCGGCTGCAGCTGCAGCTGTTCGGCGTGGTGCTGGTGCGCCCAGGCGCAGCGTGCGCGGGTGGCGCGGGCCACCTGGAGGTCCGCGACTCGTACACCGACCCCAACGGCTCCTCGTGGACTCTGTGCGAGGCGCCAGACACCACCGCCGCGCCTATCGTTATCACCTCCTTCCTCAACACCCTGCAGCTGTGGCAGCGTGGGGGCGAAGCGGGAGTCAACCTCAACGCCACCATCCAGCCACTGGCAGGTGAGCCCTACGCTGTTGTGGCAGGAACGATCCACGTCAATTTGAAGATCTGTTCCTGGCTGGGTTCTTGTCGTTCGCGCGCTAACGCGGTCCTTGGTTGCAGACGAGGACTACCGCGTCAAGCTGGTGCGGATGAACAACGCGTCGTGGAGCGTCGAGTCGTGCTCGCCGAACCCCTGCCAGAACGACGGCAAGTGCCTAGCGCGCGACCGGCGGCGCGTCTGCGAGTGCAAGGGCCACTTCACAGGGCTGCTGTGTGGCCTCACCGAGTGCGACCTGGAGCCCTGCGTCTGGGGCAAGTGCATCCTGACGCCGGTGTCCTTCCGCTGCTCCTGCGCACCTCACTACAAGGTAGGCCTCTGCGGCCAAGTGGGTTGTGAGACATTGATTGAAAGAAGCTAGGCAGACACTAGAACTCGAATCAAGGACACGGTGAAGTGAATAGAATAGATTCCTTGTTCGAAGGACATGGTCAAGGCGCTTGACCATGTGGCGCTGATTCCAGGGCACCCTGTGCAACATCCGCGCCAAGCCGTGCCAGGACAACCCTTGCGAGGGCCGCGGCGAGTGCCACGAGAAGGGCGACACGTTCCACTGCCGCTGCCACGCCTGGTGGGAGGGGCCCAAGTGCGAGCGGCGCATGTCAGTGCCCTTCAAGCCGCTGTCCGAGCGCATGCTGCAGGAGCCCTTCTGGCTGGGCCTCATCACCGTCACGGCCGTCCTGGGCGTCATTGGCCTCTTCTGGTGCGCCAAGCGCCACTTCCCGGAGAAGCTGGAGAAGCTCCTGGCCGAAGAGGCGGACCGGAATCGCTCAGGTAGGCGGGGCTGCGTCCCGGTGGAGCAGGAGGAACACCTGACTGGTCTGAGAATTAAGAACCCTCTCCGTGCGTGTGCAGGCGGCATCTATCCTTCGCGAGGCTCGTCCCTGCGTGACCAGCTGTCCGCCAGTGTGGGCGGCTCGCACTCGCTGGCCGCCTCGGCGACGGGCGGCACCGGCTCCGGTACGGGCGGCAGCAGGGGCGAACTCGGCCCCGGGAGCAACGGGGGCGGCAGCAGCCGAGAAGGCTCGGGGCCGCAGCCGCCCCGCTCCCTGCTCGGCCGACTGGGTATCCGCAAGCCGTCCATCCTCAGCCTGAACGCCTCGCACAGCCCGTCGGACCAGCCCCTGGGCCTCGCCGGGACCACAGCGCGCACGTTTAGCTTGGATGATCTGCTTAGGCCGCCCCCAGGAAGTAAGCCAGCCGCTCGCGCCAGTGCCTTTGGCAGTGCCTACGGCTTCGGCCGCACCACCAGGTCCCCGTCACAGTCCTCGGCCAGTGGCTGCGCGGCGTACCCTGGGGCCTACCTCCACGGCAACGCCACGCCAGGGCGCCTCCGCCCACTGCACTCTCTGGGCTCGCTCGGCTCGCTCGGCTGCTCGCTCGGCGAACTCCGAGGGGAGTCGAGCTACTGGAAAAGTAAAATTCGAGTCTCGTTTTCAGCTTGTATTTATCCTTTTTTCGTATTCTACTTCTTCTTTCTCTGTCGTTTATTTTCTCTTTTCGCTGCTGTTTACACGGAGGCGTCCTCGGCAGTTTACACAAAACACTGAACGTTTGACAGTTATTTTATAAAATCCGTTAAAGTGTTTATTTGTTGATGGACTTCGGATCTTAATGTTCATTATTATCATCCAAAAGTTACATTGGCCATGACAACTTGACGAACCCTTCTTGATTTTCTGCCTTTACAGAAGGAGTAATGCGTGTATCCCACGTTGTGCTTTTAACATTGACATATCCGGGGTACCGTTACCTTATCATAGAAATAAAATCCTACCGTTCCAAACTGATGATTGACATACGACTCAACCCGTAACGTAACGCAAAGATTACTCCATGTTTTCACATAAATTTGTTTACAATGTGTTAAGTACTGTTCACTCCATTCCAGGATGACCTATCGACCTATGGAAGGCACCTTGACATTTTATTTCATGAAATTATGGACGAATAAGTACTTGTGCTGTAGTATTTTCGCGCTGTATGGTTTTGCTGCAAAGGTATCTTGAATGCAAATTAGAGATCCTACCCCGTATGTTTGCAACTCGCGCTCTGCTCCGCAAGTTGGTGTTACTCACTTCTTTTATTGTTCTTAAACACAAGACGAAGTATTTCAAGGAACTTTCAGTTGCATCCACCAAACAATATACAATTAGGATTCTGAATTCATATAGTTTGCACTGTTTACTTTTTATTCATTCCTTAAAATTTTGCTTTCTTTCTCGTGATCCTTTTGTATGTGAGCACTTTGATGTCTGACATTTTGTAAAACTTCAGAGAAACCAGTTATGATTTTGAATCGTGACTTTCTTAGCGAGTTAAATTTCTCAAGCGCCTGCTGTGCCTCGCTGCTCGGTAAAACTGTTGGCTTTTTTAACGCGGCGAGGATGGACAAGGGAACAATGACTGCTTTTCAACGAGGAGAAGGGGGCGGGAGATGGTACTACTTGGCCAGCTACCAAGCAGGTGTTCAAATTCTAGGCTTTTCGGGGGACCATGATTTATTACATTCTGACGTTTTGCTCAGTTGGAGAATAATTTTGCTACAGCACAGTATTTTTTTTCGTAGATTGTTCTTACCACCTATTCCTTCATTTGTAGAATATTGAAGCTCTTTACGCATCATTTATTACTTGACTTGTTTCTTTTCGTCTTTACTACGAAGGACATGAAGTTGAGTAATTTTCCTCCAGATATACTCGAAACAAAAAGTGTTTCAAAGAAATAAAAACAAAATGGATTGTTTTCCAGTTTGCCTGATTGGAAGTGTACTTCCATCAAGAGCACACTAGTCGATGTTCTGTTCACGACTTTGCATCATACTTCTTACGACTTCCTGTCCGAACTTCCTTCTCTCACGCAATGCAATAAATAAATAAACCATTGTTGAGCTTGCCGCTCTCTGAACGGGTCGTGTTGCTCCAGGGACGCCCTCGCCTCGCAAGAAGCGCAACAACTCGACGCCGACGCGGCAGCGGTCCGGCGTGGACGCCGCCGAGAAGAAGCAGATCCTACAGCAGCTGGTGTCCGGCAGCAGCCTGGACGGGGAGCCCCTGCTGCTGGACTCGCTGGGGGACTGCAAGGGCTCCTCCAGGACGTCCTCCAGGAAGGCGTCGCGCGAGGAGGACGGCGGCACATGCGAGACGTCCTTCAGCACCGCCGGCCTGTCGTCTCTCGGTGAGTGGACTCGCTGTCTTCGAAGTGCACCCTTCCAGTTCTGGTTTTTCTCTAGTCGGCCAGAGGGCCGTCCGCCGGTGCGCCACTCCTGGCCACTGAGGCACGCAGATGTTGCCTGGCCTTATTTACCTCCTCACTAATGCCAACTTCTTCTTCCTGTGTGTTTGTGTGACATAGCAATTTTCAGCCTCTCGAGCCGCATTCCATTTTACTATTTGTTGTAAATATCTTCTGTCCTCTCACCTCTTGGTTTAACCACTTCCAGCTGCTCCTAGTGTGGATTACTGATTTCTTACTTCTCATTGAAGTCGTCTTTTCTAATTTAGATTTTTCTTCTTTTACGGCGCGCATCGTAAGCTAAAATAACTTTCATCGTTGTTTTTTGGCTTTTTTAAATTTTATTTTTTGATTCTTCGACTGTTTTAATAGTTAAGCTGTGGTTGCATGTAAAATGCGATGTAAAACCCGACCAAATAAAAAGAATAGGACGGAATATAAACATTGGTGTGGCCTGTTTCCACTTGGCTGCGGCCCGCCTTCTATGACAGAGCTTGGTCCATGGCTGTTCGATGTAAAAGTTAACCTCGACATCAACGTTTAACAGCTTTTTGAAAATGAACTAAACATATGTATACACTTATAATTACTTCCAATAATCAAATAAATTTACTAACTCCGCGTAAATTACGTCCATAAAAAGCTTTAAAACTTTTTTCACATGATTGGCGATCAAACGCGGTTGATAAAGCATCTCAATAATCCAGAGCTCCTGACGTAGCCGAGAGGACGTCGAACAGCTCTAGCTTGGTCCTCGTCTCGTCGCCAGGGTCGGAGCCTCCGCACAAGCTGGAGAAAAAGGTCACTTTTGCGCGCCTGCTGAACAAGGTGTCGGCCGAGATGGGCTCAGAGCAGAATGCGGGGTCCGCGGGTGCGTCGGGGGCGTCGCAACAGAGCCCCCCGCAGTCCACCTCATCGAATCCCGGCACGGGGTCTGGCACGGGCAGCGAGTCTTTGTCGTCCCTCGACGCGAGTGCAGGTCAGTACGGGGAGCCCGATACACCCTGTAAATTTCCGCCGCCGCCCTCCTAGCGGGCCCGCAGCCCGAGCCACCCTACCACCCTGTGCCACCCTGCGCCACCACGCAACAGGCCTCGCCCCGCCTCGCCCCGCCGCGCGCGCGACAACATTGTACTATCTTTTTCTGTCGTTTTTTTGTACATTCTTCCTGTTTCTCTCGCTCGTTTTTTCTCTCGCTTTGTTATTGTTCTTCTTCTTCTCCTCTATCTTCTTCTTTCTCTAATTATCTTTGGAATCCACCTGCTTGCGGCCAGCGTGCTGCCTTCATCACGAGTTCGTTGCCTGAATGTAATTTACTCGCACGTGCGCGGTTTTGATCCGAAGTGGGACTAGTAGCGCAACCAAAACCGAAGTCACAACTCAACTTAATATCGAGCCGTTTTTTTGTGTTTTGAGTTGGATGGGTTTTCGAGTATCGAATGGTTATGTGTTGTCTATCCAAATCCTGTAGCTGTTAAATGTAGACCACTAGATCGGTGTTTCCCCTCTAAAATGAAATTTTGTAAATATCGTTTCTTTGGTGTGTAGGGTAAACCCTTTTGTTTGTCCTGCCCTGTCTACCTGCTGGTTAGGAGCCACAAACGGTCAGTGAGTATAGATTCATACACCCCGACAGCGTTTTAGGTTCAATGACACTGGGACACCGCAGGGCCGTAAGTTGTTCCTCCTCCGGGACGCGGAGAGTCCGTACTCCGCCCTGGCTCCTCCGACCTGCCCGGCCGGCCCGGCCCGGCCCGGTCGAGATTCACCGGCCGACGCAATGTGTTTGTTGGCAGGCGACTCAGCGCTACAGCCCCTGTTGTCCAGCTCCAGCCCGGTGAGGGGCGCCGGCCGCCCCCAGGGCCTCGCAGGGTCGCGAGCGGGCCGAGGGGCGTCGCGGCGGTTCAGACTCTCATGAGGTTGTCAACTTCAAAAAGATAATTTAAAAAAAACTCAGAAAAAAAAATTTAATGAAAATGACACAAAACCCCGGCACAACATAACCCTTGTCTCTTTTCTTTTTGTTTCTTCGCGTTAATATTGCTGAATCACGGACAGTAAGTTTTGATCGAGAGTTTGGAAGCGAACATCATCTTGTTTTACAGAGACAAGCGTTGTGCCGGGGACAGTGTAGCTGCCGCTGAGCTGCCGCTACTTGTCGCTTGTATCTGAGTGTTGTGTGCAGCCGCGCAGGGCCTGCACTGCAGACTGCGAGGCTCGATGGCGCTGCCGCGTGCTGCCGCGTGCTGCCGCGTGCTGCCGCGTGCTGCCGCGTGCTGCCGCGTGCTGCCGCGTGCTGCCGCGTGCTGCCGCGTGCTGCGGTGTGCGGGGAGCTTCAGGTCGGGCATTCCGCACCGCGCGGGTACCAGCCTGCGGGAGCCGCGGACAATGCCTGGCCGCACTGGTAGGGTTACTCACACCCACCAACATTCGCCGACCCACACACAAACGCATACACACACATGACGCGTTGTACCATCCCAGTGAGAACGTTTCGAATAGACGCCGATGCCACGTCTACATCGCTATGTGAGGACCAAAATCATGGTGGAACGGATGTGATTTTATTCCCCGCGTGATGTTCCGCGATATTGACGTCGATTCGAAGTGGCGTTTCTCACCTGGCAAGGCCGGTCAAAAGATTGGCAAGGCGCCAGGGGTGCTTTGCGCCAATTCTTTTTCTGGGGTCTAGTTTTTTGTTCGTTTGAATCGTGCTCCTTTGAAGTCCTTAAAATCAAATCAAAAGAATTTTTAACCTCTAGCGCTTCAAGTTAATCACATCATCTGAATTCGGTGTACAGTATTTGCCCCACGCACTTGAAGTTGTAACCGTAATTAAACCAAGGCTTACCCCATTTAAAAAAAAAAAATAATGATTCGGAGTATTGAGAAGCGCTGCTGGAGGCCCGTTCGGTGTTGCTGTAGTTGCGCTTAGGACTAATTGCGCGTACCACTTCAAGTGATTGTAATGTGAATGTAATGCGGATGTTAGATGTTGCATGACTTTGTAGCTAAACTAGTGGTTCCTGTAGATGAGTCATCGTCGCAATCGTCTGCCGCCAGCGTCATCGTTACTTCATGGCCTGACAAGGCGTCGCGTCAGGCGTGGACAACGTCCAGCAGTCCTTTCCTATCTTGGTCTACGCCAAAGTGGAAGTGGAGCGTTGTCCACGCCTTCCTCTAGTTTGCAGCATGTTAGCCGGAGTTAGTGGAGCGTCTGCTTCAGGCTTTTTTTACCCTCGGGCCGCGCCACTGGCCTGGCTTTTATCAGTGTGTGCGGATGTGTTCGCGAATGAAACTTGCCATGACGTACGAATAGTTTCCTTTATCATTGTGTTTAGTTTCTCTGTCCATCCATACCTCTTCCGCCGGTCTTTCCTTTGCTCACGACAATCTTACTTTTTCTTTCTTCCCGACGCTCTCTCTTCCTCTTTCTTTCCTCGTCTCTTTCACTGTCTTCCCGTCTTTTTCTTTCCGCCCATCTCTCCCTCATCCCCAATTATCGTTTGAGTTCTTTATATTCGCGTTGGCACACGGTTGGCACCCGGTTGGCACGTGTTGTAATGGTAGGACAAACGTAGACGCACGGACTCCAGGCCAAACCAGCGGGACGGATTCGTGTGCGTGATGATTGATTGCGACGAACCCTCGTCTTGTAACACCCTGTGTTGCAGTTTCGGTTGTAAACAATCAATGGCCACCGCCCGCCTGGTCCGGCAAGGCACCCCATCGTCCCTCCGAACCCAACCCCGTCCCTGCGCTTGCGATTGGGTCGAAGTGATTGACGTTGGTTGACGTGGCTACGCAGGTGCAGAGGTCCACCGGCGGCCCACGCGGCTGCACAGCCTGATGCGCTACTACGACCAGGACCTGGAGGACGCCATCACCTCGGACGACTCGTCGCACCTGACGCCGGCGACGTCCTCGAGCGGGGCGCCGGACTCGCCGCCCCTGCCCCGCTCTCCGAACAACACCCCGACACCCTCCTCCACGCCGACTTCTTCCACCATCGAGGCACGTCATATGGTTGTTTGTCAGGCCGGTTCGCGAGAAAAAAAGTAATATTATTATCTTTCTGAACGTTAGTTCATCCGACGCTGTAAAAAGATAAAATGACCTTTTTGCCCACGGACGAAAATATAATATTTTTGGACGTGCGGCCGGGTGTTTGTCTGACCGGCGTACTGCTGCAGATGACGGTCCTGGACCCGCTGTCGGCGTGCCAGCAGCGCAACATGAACAATGTGATCTTGCTGGAGGTGCCGAGCGGGGGCTGCCGCAACCTGTCCCCCATCCGGGAGGTGCCGACGCCGCGCCCCACGCCGCTGCCCTCCCCCATGCCCACGCCCATCCCGTCGCCCATCATGCCCCGGCGCGGGATGGGCCTGCTCGCGCCCGTGCCCTACAGGGTGAGCCTCGCGCCGCCCGGAGGCCGTGCCGCGGCGCCTGCAGTCGCTGACGCTGTCCGTGTGTGTCAGCAGGGCAACCACTCGCCCAGCTCGTCGGCCAGCCTCTCTTTCCTGTCAGTGTCGCCGAGCAGCACGACGCCTTCCGTCGTCACGACGTCCGCCACGCCGTCGCCCGGCAGCCTCAGCCCGTGCGCCGTCACCCTCGTCATCCCGGAGGTGCGCGTCGAGCAGCCGTCGCCCACCAGGTCGCCGACGTCGTGGGGCTTCAACCCCGGCTCGCCGCCGCCCCAACGGTCGGCCCAGAGGTACGGCGCGGCTGCAGCGGCACGCCTCGGCGCGGGCGGCACTGGCGGCACCGACACGACTACTGTCTGCTTGCAGGCCTCTGGAGGTGGACAGCCCCGTGCTGCCGTTCATCACCATCACCTGCTCCACGTCGGAGGCCGAGTCAGACATGGAGGCGACCCCCTCCCAGTCGGGCGGGCCCCCCGACAACGGCATCCCGGGAATGTGCTACCTGTCACCCTTCTCCATGTGCACCCGGAACGACCGCATCGCGTCCGAGTCCAACTTGTCATCATCCGGTTACTCGTCCATGGCGTCACCGGGGCCGTCGCGCTGTGGCTCCAGCAACCCGCTGTCCATGTCCACCTCGGAGGTCGAGGTTGGTATCCGAACTCAGTTTACTTTCTTCTAGATTGCACCACCATGCACCCAAACTTAATGCGTAGATGGTCTTAGACCTATGCCTACACACTAACTGTAAATGTACTTTTTCGAGCGTGTGTTCCTACGAAATCGACCCTGACTGACGTTTCGGGCGGTTAGCGCGACGTTCTACGCTCATTTTGCCAGAATCTGATGACAACTAGGTTGTTGCACCAATGGCCGTGGCAGGAAAATTCAGGGAATGAAATCCTGCGAAAACTTGCTCGAAACTAATTATTTTGCATTTAGTGTGTAATAGTCAGCCATCGATGCGGTGCTCGCGTTTTGCCTTGCTTGTGAACCGAGTCGCTTTCCCGCATGCCCGCAGGCCCCCCACCATGGATGCGCCTGCCGCGCCTGTCGCGCCGCCGCCTGCTCAATCCGTGTTGACGGCCAGGTGTTCCAGGTCGAGGATGGCTCCGCGTCGTCCGCCGCGCTGCCCCTGGCCGGCCTGCCTCGCGGTGCTGGCGGCCACCGCGCGATGCTGCTCCACTCGCCCGGGTCGCCATGCCAGGGCCGGCCGGCCCCTTGCATGGCTCAGCCCCCTCCCACCCGGCGGGCGTCTGAGGGCACGGCCGTGGACGGCGTCTTCTACCCGACGCTCCGGCGGCCCATGCGTGGCCGCTCGGACTCGGAGACGCTGTCGGACGACGCCGTCATGGAGTCGCAGGACGAGGGCTTCGCCACGGACACGCGGCAGAGTCTGAGCACGCTGCAGCCGGTGAGTGATGGCGTGGCTTTGGAGAGCGCGTCGCCGTTGCAGGCCCCTGACGGTCCTGGTTGCAGGGCGCGGCTGCGGAGGGTGTGCCGGTGGCGCCGCCACGCCGCGCGCGGCACAGCCTGGACGCCGCCATGCTGGGGGCGCCGGCGGGGATGACGCGCCTCCTGATGCCCTCCATCTCCCTGGCGGACCCCCTGGAGGTGGAGTCGCTGCTTGTACCCGCGTCCCCGCTCGACGCCTGCACCGCGCTCCTCGGCCCCGCCACCGACCTCGAGGACGTGTCCATCGAGGTGGCTGGCGGCGACCTGGACGTGCCCATCTTGTCGCTGCTTAACGTGAGTAACGTCTTGTGCGGCACTGCCCTCGCTGGCCGGACCCGTGTTACTGACGTGCGCGTGATCCTCAGCTGCCCAGCATCGTGGTGGAGAGCGGTGAGGGCGACGAGGGCGAGGCGGGGCCGTGCGTCTCGCCGAGCCCCGTCAGCTCCCGCAGCGAGTCACCGCTGTCCGACCTGCCCGCGGGCTGCGAGCGATTCTCGCCTGCCTTCTACGGCCGCCAGCTGCCGTTCACGGACTCCGACGGTCTGTACGACGCGCCCAGCTCGGCCGGGTCCGCCACGGGTGAGTTTGGGGTGGACGCGGCTGCCGAGGCCTCAGCCATCCCACTAACCCCGACCCGCGGCCGCAAAGCCTCCTCCCGCAAGAGTGCGTCGGGCCGACGGCGCGAGCGGCGGTCCCCGACGGTGCGCTCGGCGGCCAGGAGCCCGCCACCGCCCAAGCTGCTGCTGGACGTGCCCGACTCCCACCGCGACCAGAGGGGGACCGACTCGCCGCGGAAGCCCTCGCCCAAGCGACGCGCGCGCAACGCCAAGTGCGCTCTGCCCGCCACCTCGTCGTCCTCGGACGAGAGCCTCAACTCGATCCGGTGAGTGACCAAGTCTGAAGCCAAGGTTCACCTCATCGGGCCGGGGCATAGCTCATCCAGTCTGGTTTGCAGAGAGGTGAGGCCCACGTCGCCCTGCCAGGCGGAACGCTTATCGTGGACGAGGACGCCGGAGCCTTGCAGCCACCCGTCCACCGAGGCTTCAGGAGAGGAGACGGGAGAGGTAAGCATGATGGACTAAGTTTAGTCCTTGTGTAGGTTCTTACTGCACAAGCATAATGGGTTAAGAAAGATTTTTTCCGTAATTTATTTGATTATTAATTTAATAACTTTTTTGAAAATTGTTGGCCTTTGAACTGTTTTGGGGGCTCGAGTTGTGGCATGGGGCCGCGATCGACAGCGGAGTGGAGACTCAAGTTTGCCTTGCCTAGCTGGCCGTGCTGGCGCTGCAGGCGTGCGGATGACCGAGGCCTGACAGCCGGACGCGTTCGGGACCCCCAACCCCACTCCAGCGAAACGCCGGCATCTCCCCCTCTCACTGGGTACAGCGTAGCGCCAGCCCGATGGGCTGTTCCCGCCCCTCTATGTCTGTTGGATTCTCGTACCGCTAGATAGTCCCCAGCGCGGGCCTTCGCCTTAGCACTCGGCCTCCAGTCACCCTGCTTGCTCCCGTTAGATCAGTCAGATCGGTCTGACTTGGAAGTAAATTCACTTCCCTGTTGTCTGACGCCACCACTCGTGCCCACAGGACGCCAAGGCGGCCCCCAGCCCGCGCGGCAAGCACGCCGCCCCGCGGGACGACCACCCCTCCAGCCCGCTCAGCGCCAAGCCCGGCAGGAAGATCAGCCGCCTCAAGACCGTCGGGCACCAGATCAGGTTCGTACGCACTCCGTCTCGCCGCGAGGCAGTGGAGGCAGTGGAGGCAGTCCGAGCCGAGAACGCCCGCGACCGGTGGGGTAGGCCGGCCCGCAACGCGGCTGAGTCGCGCGGGCCAGGCTACCCCGCGCATGGCAGGCGCTTGCGGCCGGCACGCCGTCATCACATGGAGGCTTGCTTGGCTGCAGGTTCCTCCGGAGGCTGGAGAACAGCCTGTCCAAGCGGCGGCAGCGCATGTCCGAGGCCCTGAGTCCCGGCGAGGCCGAAGCCGACAGCCTGGACGAGGAGGCCGGCGTGATGGAGCCGCTGCTGCCGGCGTCCGGCACCGTGCCCGTGGTGGTGGCCGCCGGCGCGACCGCCGCTTCACCCTCCTCCGCCACCGTGCCCTTCTCCGCGTCCAGCAGGCAGCGGCACCACCGGTTCCGGCCGTTCGCCAAGGGCGCCGAGTCACTGCTGGTGCCGCGCGACCGCATGACAAGGAGCGTGACCATCGTGCCCAGCACGGCCAGCTCGGAGCACCAGGCGTGCCGCACCAAGCCCAGACACACCGACTAGGGCGACCCAGCTCAGCCACGAGCTGCCAAATTGTGATTTAGTTTTTTACTTGCTTCCGGTTCCTGTTTCAGATAGCGCACAATCAGTTGCAGAGCATGGGGCGCAGGGCGTACCCTGGCTGGGCTGAGGGTGCGCCGAGGAAAAGAAACACCGATGTCAAATAACTATCGATAGGAAGTGCATTCTAATGTACATAAACTCTAGAGGGGAAATGCACATTTCTAATCATTGCACCTAATCTTTGGGAGTGGTTTCTTCAGAAAATGTTCAGTTTCAGTATATTACTGTATACATTACGTCTTAGTATCCTTTGTCCTTTGTCCTTTTATGTAAGGAGTCCTGTTTCCCTGATTTTATTTACTTCAAAACTTAATTATTTGCATTCGTTTGTTGTTTTCATTGAACTAATTGTAGTCAATAGGTCTCTAGTAAGTAGGAGGTGGCAAACACACTCTAACTATTACTCTAAGCAAGAAAGTTGAAACAGCAATGGACTTAGTGTCCTTTGCTAATGGGTTCAGATAAGAAGATTTTAGAGAAGCAGACATGCCCTTTTTTTTCTCTATTACGTTATATATTTACACTAAACGAGATTGGGTTGTGATAATTGATCTGAGCAAGTAGCCACGCAAATATTCTAAGAAATATTGTGCTAGAGTTTACCCCTCCAGGGCATAAACATTTATGTTAAAACAAAAAACAATTACCTTTCCTTCATTATGTCTATCCATGTCTGATGGTTTGAACCATGACAAATATTAGTAAGAATTACCCATCCTGCCTTCCCTCTTTAATGCAGATGACTTTTTTTAGTCTTGAATAGGATACAAGCAAGTTCTAGGAGGTGTAAACTCAACTGTATAGCTGCTCATGACTAATATTAATGAAGAAACAATTTAAATAAGTACTGTATCATAATATTTCTTGTAAATATAGAGATGCAAACAAGTTCCAATTGCATCATTTTAATATTTTTACATTGCCACGTGATGGGTTCTTATATTCCCACATACTTTAGAAGACGTTGCTCTGCTGAATTTTAAAAATATAAGTTTGTAAATAAGAGTTTGAGGGCTATCAGCTGTAGCATCGAGTTATTTGAATTGTGTGTAAGGTACTTTGAATTATTCCTTCTGTAAGTACATATATATACTTCATATTGCTCTTCATAAGCACATATTGGTGATATAAATGAGTTTTTTTTTCTAAAAACACTCTTCTTGCCTTCTGATTGCAATTGGTCGCGCCCCTCCTATGGAATCGTTGTTTCAACTAATTGTTGATTGTGAGCACAGTTGCTCGCAAATTGTTGTGTTTAAAATATTTGGAACATTCGTATAATTTCCTTAAGAAATTAGTGTGTTTCTAAAAATGACTAGTGAGAATGAAAATTTTGTGTAACAGTCCCAGGTAAAACTTGATATATGAACATCCTGCATGACAGCAATGTCCGAATAGCTAGGTGCATCTCTTAACTGGTTTGAATCTTTCGCTTGACACCTCTTCGTTCACAGTTGATAGAACAATAAAAACATTGCCCCGCAATGCAAAAAATGTTTCAAGCACAATGAAAAATCATCGAAAATACGAAAATTTCTAGTACTTTCTGGAAACTAAGCTATTAATTAAATTGGAGCCCAAGTGGCATAATGGACCAACTAAAGCAGGCTGGGTGTTTTAGTTTGAAATAAAATAAAATTCATGTCAAAGTAAAGATATTAGATCTAAGCAAATTTTCTCACTTTTGTGTTTCCAATTTTAAACACTATGCTGCATACATTAAAAGAAAACAATATCTGTAAAAATGGCTTAACAAAAGATGGCATACTCAAATCTATGTTCTTACCAAACACATTTATAGTTTCAAAATTTAGGGCCTAATTCAAATAGGATAAAAAAACAAGTCATGAGTAGTGAGTGGTAATGTGTTCTAAGATTGGTTTAAAATGTTTGAAAAGTGACCAGATAAGTCCTTTCTCCCAGAGGAAGGTGTATGTAAGATATATGAGATGGGAGGGGTGCTTTTCAGAATGTATTGTCTGGACTGTGATACTTAAAATGCACAACTTAAGTAAATTTTAGGTGGAGAGTATAACTATAATGTAATGCTCCCTAAACACTCCCTATGTACGCATCATGTTGCATTATTAAAAACCTAGACTCTATCATTTGAAGCAAAGTTTTAAGCAAATCTTTATGTATGATAGCAATAATAACTGGCTCATGATTTTTGCTGTTGTTTTATTCTATGTAATGTTAAAATTGCTTTGAAGGCTCTAACTTTGAGGGAAATGCAGAATGTCTGGATGTTTTCCACTGTTGCAATAAATTGAAGACACGAATATGAATCAATGATTGTTATAGTGGTTGTTCGTTAAAAGGTTACATCAAGTATGAGTTTTAGCTCATACTGACTGACTCCCAGCCTTAATTAAAATCTCTCAGAATCCTCAATGTAACAATAATAAAGATTCAAGATGCAGAGGACATCAGTACTAACGAACTGGATATCCTCACCATCAAATAGAGTGCCACTAAGCTCAAAATACAAAATTTTTTCTCAAGTCACATGTCAGAGTCAAAATGAGTCAGACGCCTTAACATGTGCGTCCGACTCTAGCCACTGTGACGCACTTAACAAAAGTCAAAGCTGCCTCAAGCAGATGAGAGAACAAAAAAAAAACAAAAAACAACACAGTAGTGTTGGCAGCTGATATGTTTCTTTTAGTAATTCAACCATCCTGAAGATAAATTTACAAATGCACACAAATTATTTAAAATGAATAAAGTTGTCAATGTACTATTGTGCATTATCCGCATTTCCAAATGTCTCAGTTAAAAACAGCTTACTTTCTTTCTTTGCACTCACAAAAATGTGGCATATATTTTATGTTTTTAGTAATTGCGTTTGGACACATCCAGTTGCTAGTGCGTAACAGCTTAAATCTCCAAAAAAAATAATATAATTTTATATTACTGATATGATGCACATTTATCTCTCTTAATTAAACTTACTTAATGTAAATATAGCGATGTTGGACCTGGCAAAACTTGGTAGACAAGTGACTGTCACTTATTCCATAGTTCATTGGTATTGTGAGATAACTGACTGCCTCTTTGATTAAAATTGCACCAATCATACATTTGCAAAGGGCCTATAGATTCCTTACGTTGCGTTTCAAATACTTTTGTATAATTTTTTTCTCATGTTATGATAATTTGATGAGGGAACAAAATAAACAATGATGACGTAGTTTTGATTATTTACCTGAAAAACTCACAATCTCACACATAAAGAATTCATTGACAGTTCAAGAAAGGTCTTGCATTGAAATAGCCACTCAGTCCGTGACTACTTTTTAATTAATGACAAGACTTAATTTTGCCAGTCGGTACTGGTAACTTTGAGGAGAGCGAACAAGGACTGGGATACCTCCACTTTTAAAAGATGAGGGTTGGTTGGGGGGAACAGACTTGACCCAGAGCATCATCATATACTGCAGAGAGGAGTAAGTGATATATCCTACACCACAACCTCTTGCTTCCGTGAAGCAATAATCACCTGGGGGAACAAAATGCCATAATATACTTCAAAAGGCAACAGAAAGCATTGCAAAAGTGTCAGAGAACGATCAATTCACCTTTTAGCACAAACCCAGCAACTTCCCTGCTGCATGAGTTTCTAACGGAGCCGAGAGAATTGGTGTTCAGTAACCATAGTTCCTCCATTTTCTTGATGTATGTAGATACCAGATGCTGAGTTGGAGACGTCTTCATTTTGTGAGGGATGGCTTTGCCAGCACCATTATTGATAATGTCCTGATCACCAATTTCATTCTCTGCATTTCTTTTCGAGCGTACTCTTTGCCTACGTAAGCGTAACAGCTCACTTTTATGGTCTTTCCTCAGTTTTTGCCTTACCTCCTGAAAAGTGAAAAATATACACAATACAAAATTGAATCAATGTCAATGCTTACGCATAACCAATATACCAAAACTAATTGATAATTAAAAGGTGCGATTGCTTACATGGTTTTTGTCAAAGTTTGGTGGTTCTATTGGCTGGGTCTTCAAATCCTTCAATATATTAACTACATCTTCAGGTAATGGAATACAAATCAGAGACAAGTCATCTGTTATTCCCCTGTGCAATGCTTCCACACGAACTGTTAACAAGGCTTGGTCTTGGTTAGAGAAAATTGGGAACTGAGACAAATAGTTTCCCAACGCAGTTCCATTATTTAAGTCTGAAATCAATGGCAACAGTGGTGAATGATACTATTCAGCATTATAAAAGAAAATGGAGTTCATATTAAAAGCTTTGTACTCACCAGAAAATCTCTTTGACAAATGTGACCATGTTTTGGTGATAAAATTGTTTATTTCTTGTAGCTTTTTGAAATCTCTGCACACAAAGTATGATGAGGATGGCTCAAACAGATGTTGTTCTAGCTGATCCTGGGAAGCAGACCAATCCCTAATTAAATGGCCCCACTGACACTGGAAGGGGCAGGCGACACCTAATTTAATGTAGTTTGGTCTTTTATCTGGAGGCAATCTGAAATTATGACAAGAAATTAAAAATTAGAAAGATTGGTGTTGGGAAGGAAATAAATGCTGCATTGACTATCATACCTAAAGTACTTTTCCCTTAACTCCTTTCCTTTCCGGCATGCTTCTTCTGTTCCTGCAATTGAATCAGGAGGCAAGAACTCACATTTTCCACTCTCTAGTTCATGAGAGGAAGCTTCTCGCAAGCCTGCTGGTCTTGCACTACGAAAAACAAAAGCTAACCAAAATGGCATAGCCCAGCCAGCTGGCAAAATGACATCCCAGCCACATCCAAACCCTGAAGTAAAAACATGGCACATGATACAATAAGAACAGTTAAGGAACTTGGAGAAAAAGGATGCTGCCCCTTTTACCTAATCGCTTTTCCAAGGGGCTTTTGCTACCAGGTCTCTGAATAAGAATCAAAGGAATTTCAGTTTTTACTGAGGTAACAGGACTAGTAATAATGTTGGAATTTCCTTCATTTTCTTCTGAAATTCGTAAAAGACCGGGAACAAGACTTTTTGACCTCAACTTATTCAGTTCTGCTGTTGAAAGTTTGGATTGAGTAGTAGTGTCTCGGACATTAGAAGACCAAATGCCACCAGCATAAGGAGGAGGAGGAGAACTGGGAGCTTCTTGAGCTGAAACAATAAATAATATTAAGAAGTAAGAGCAGTGAGACAGCAGTGGTATCTACAGATGAACTTTTTACCATGACTATCTTATTGGTGCACCTAATGACTACATACCTGAAGTTTGGGCAACTGCCTTAGTCCTCTTATCAGGAATTTGAAGTCTTGGGTCTTTAACCAGCAACGAGAGAATAATCTTAGGTGGCAACTCAGCAGGAGAGCATACATTTGAAATAGAAAGCCAAAAGTTGTGGTGACTTTCTTCATTCTTATAAGAGACAGGAACTGTAGAAGTGATTTTATGACAGTGGGGCATATCATCATCATTCACAAGCTGTAAAGCTTCTCTCAAAACTGCTTGGGACAGTGGCCCTGTCAACCGAAGCCGGTTTAATGTATCTTTCAAGAGGACCATTTGAACAGTTCCACATGAGCTTATGTATTTAGGAGTTCTTTCAAAAGGAAAGTTACGGGTGGCAAGCTTCACTTCTTCAACATTTTTAGGTTTTTTATCTTCTGTCTGCATCTTCATTTGTTTGAGAGGTGGCATAGACTCTTTGCTTTGTGAAATTTCATTTTCTGTTGTGGGCATCAAATCCTTTGAAGCAACATTTTGTAGATGGAAGGTAGAAGTTAAAGCACTGATTACATGCTGATAAAATGAAGGATGAGCCCACAACCACAGATTTCGAACATCTGTAGAGGGTGTCTCATTTGGTTTCCAAAAGAACAATAGAGACCCTATGGGCTTGTAAGGATATTGGTCATTTTCATAAAACATTATCTCTCCTTCCCGACAACCATCAATAAGTGACACAGCAGCAAACGTCAAACCAGAGCTAGAGCTGGTATGTCTCGCAAGTCCAGACACAAGAGTATGAAACGGTCCAATGAGCTCAATGCAACAAAGGAATGAAATATCCTTGAAAACAGAAAGGCAAGTTATCATAGATGGGACAAAAATTAATCACTAAAACTCAGCAAACTCTCATTGTAGATCTCCTTCCACTGTTGCGGATGACACTCACTTGCAGTAAGCAGTGATTAGCAGCTGCTCTGTAACATGCTCTGTAACTGCGGTCATTTGGAAAATGAGCAAGGCGATATCCCCAACGCTCGGTCATATGAAACCTCTTAGCATGCCATATATGAGTTTCTAGCCAGGTTGAGGACCGTTGACGTCTATTATACTCATCAAGCAAATTTGAAGGCCTCCTTCTATGTTTCCTACTTGGCGTCTTGTGTTTAGCTATAGACCCACCTGAGTTCTTTAAAAGCTACAAGGAAAAGAAGGAGAAAATTTTTTATTAGTGTTTCAAGTAATAAGGTACTCCTATGCCAAATAAAAAATAAAAAAGAGTACCTGTTGGGAATATGCTGGTCTCAGACCTTTGGGCATGCGTTTGACATTATAACTCATTACTCGACGACGCATATGACGAGGTAATCGCTGGAATATAAGATTCCCAGTCTTTGCTTCATCTGAAACACAAAGGTAAAACATTTGAGCTTGAACCTATAATCGTGACAAATGAAACAAACAAAAGATAAGGGAGAATTAATTACCTAAAGCTTGACTTAGAGCCGCTATTTCTTGAGCTCGGGCTGAAGCAAATTTAAACGTGTCCACTTCAATTGGAACTTCCATGTTGCCACCCAGGCGGGTATCGAATTGGGGTTTGGAAGCCATTTGAAGAAACTGGTTTTAAATGAGTAAAAGAAGAAGAAAAACCAGTTACGTAGAGGTTAAAACTAGAACTACTGTTTACAATAATTTGCAGAATAATACGAGTGTAAAACAAACTACCGATACAAACCTTCCAAAAATAATTGGAAATCAATATAAACGTGCAATTATTGGCTTCGCCGATTCCTTTGAAAGCGTCAATCACATATTTATGATTAATGATACGGTTTCTAACCAAAGCAACGCATGCGGAGTGTTGGTTTTGTTTACGCGTACGCGCCACACTGCAGATGAATTTTGCATATTAAGCGGTTTTGCAGAGCGGAAAGATGAAAAGCTTGTCGTAGCCTAGACTAACGCCCGGGGGGGTGGGCGGGGGAGTACCACTTATAATACCTTAGGGGGAGAGGTCCAAGGAGCAACGCTGACTACCAGTAAAGAATATTAGACTTAAATGTGGCAGTTCAGTCTGAAGCTCCATTTCTCGAACAGAGTTCTCGTGCAGGATGGAGGACAAATCAGCCCCTCTCCATGAGTGTGCTTCATTGAAAGGCACATTTGGCTGATAATGGCTCATTTGGCTTTATTATGGCTCACTAAGATTTCGTACGTATAATATCCAAAAGAAAGGACTGTAGGTTTATTCATTAGAGGCCAGCGACAGGGAACATGTTTTCTTTATTTGGAAGCATCATATGACATGGTATTTTATGAACTTATTCTAAGAACACATTAACATAAGGGGATGAATGTTACATTAACATGAACAAAAATTTGAAAAAGCACACAGAAATAAAGGGCTTCTTCCTAAAGTTCTGTACTAAAGTTCTTTCTAGACAAGTTTAAATGTGGTGCCTTTAAAATTAACATTGCAACTGCTGGAATTGTAAGCAATCTTACACATTAACTATTAAATGCTAAACCATATCAAATAATACTAAATTAAATTAAAACTGAAAGGAAAAAAAAATGAGCATTCCTTATGAAAGCTGCACTAAACACTCAGTGGAAAATAATGGGAACATACAGTCAAAAAGATGATTGTAAAATTGTGCCACATTAAAAATTCGCAAAAGTCAACTTAACACACAACAAACATAAAGTTTATTTAAAAAAAATAATTAAAACAAACTTAAATAAAATGATAAACTAGATACATAAAGTAAGAAAAACTTTGTTTGTCTGATCAGGATTAGTCCTTTGGCTTGCCCACAGCTTCACTCCAAATCATGGTAACTGATCCTGTGGACAGACAGACACGAAATTTATTAAGAACCAATAGAATACTGTGTCCTGCACGTCTAAGTAATGGCAGCACTGTGGCACAGTGTTCCTCTCTGATTGGCGTGAGCTTATCAGTCCTTAAAAATAAGACAGTTCATGTGATGACATGAAAGACTAAGGACTTATGGGACCAGCAGTCTGCAGCTTGTAATGAAGGACAGGGAAGATGGACTAGAAAGAGAAAGGCAAGTATACCAGCTTTTCCTTCAAGTCATTTATTTAACAGGAAAAAAGAAAACTTTTTAAGGTACTAAAAGCCATATACCTTTTTGATATATGAAACATGACTTAGATTTAAGTAATAAGAAAAAAAATACTATGAGTTGGGTAAATATGATCTAGGCAGAAGAAAATATTTGACCACCTTGAACCCTAATATTAAATGACACACAGCAGGTCCATGTCTTGCTTAAGTATAATTAAATATAGTTATTGAGTAACAACAAAATCAATGGGCATAAAAATATATATATAAATATATATACACGGGGTCTTGTTGCAGATCTCAAATAGAAAATGCCGGTGTAACTTTAAAAGATTGCACAATTTACAGATGCATAGCCCAGTTACAGAAGGCAACAAGAGTTTGCCTCCACTACTACATACAATGTATAAAATAAAGCAGTAAAAAAAAACTCATTTTCAGAGATTAATTTTTTAAAATATTGTTGAGCTTGTTATTATAAGAAAACTGACACAAATAAATAAAAATCTCATTCAGTGGTACTAAACATAAGGCAAGCAATTAAAAGTAACATAATCAACAAATCATTAGAAAGTTACCAGCACCCCAACCTTTATTTTAAGATAAGGATGATTTCATGAGCAACTTGAGGATTATATCAAAAAGAGTTCTGAAGTATTTGGTTAAACTACTGATGATTCAAAGATAACTTTCCTGAAATAAACTGATGGGTGAAGAAACTTTCTTGAGAAAGAAAGTTGAAGATGACGTATGATGTATCTCAAAATGCTTGTGTGGTTATGCCACTAAAGCAATAGTTCAACGCTACATTAGAGAGCACTGAGATGATATCTTTGAATACCAAGAGTTATTTTCAATCATTGAGGGTGTGCTGAAACTGTAAGAACCCTTATTCCTCCAAGGGGAAGAATATTTATAGTTATAAGATGATGAACTGCCATGATGCTGCTGACTGAATGAAATGGCGTCTACTGAATCACCACAACTGCTACCACCTCCACTGTAATACACACATGAGGGAAGCACATAAAAGCACAAGTCTCAAAAACACAGACATGGCAAAACAAACATAACTAACAAACTCTGACATGACATAGATCCCAGAATGTTGGAAATGTGATAAGATAACTAAGTAACATTGACAACAGAACTTGAACACCCATATACAAAAATTTAGTTTCAACACCCGTTTGAAAAGATACCTGCTGTCGGCAAGGGTCTTCACTTTAATTTGAGAGCACTTGATCAGGTGGTAGAAGATTTTCTTCCAATGGCATCAGAGAAAGCAAACAGGTGGGTAGGTAGTCATGGGAGGTTGAGAAGGTGGATGAAGGAAATGTGTTAAGTCAGTCACAGTCCAAATTATACAAAATATCTTAAAATTGGCTTGGTTGGCCACCAGAGAACCGTGGAAATATGGGGCAAGTTCAGTTGCTTTCCAAACTAACACAGCAGCTGAGCGCACCCTTCACAGCGCAAGGACAGCTACCATAACCACATTGAAAACAGTATTCAAAATGATTGTCTGAGAAATCTTAAGAGTCATTATTGAAACTTCAGCTAAATGTATAACAATTGTCAACACAATCAAATCAGAGAGAAAAAAAATAAAATAAAAAAACTGCCAGAAAAAAAGAACAATTTTAAAGGGTAAAATCAAGCTTCAAACCTGAACTATGGTATCACATGTAATGATTTTTGTTAATTTTTCAATTCACCCCCTCCTGCTATTCACATTAATGTAATATTTTCAAAAATACCAGCAAAACCATAAGATACATGTTAAATAGAACATACATACCTTCTCATAGTTGAAGTTCTGTGGCTAGATCGTTTCGTTAGTTCTGGATTGTACTTAAAAACCTGCTTCCGGACCAATCGTGTTTCTCGCGAGGAGTCTTCCTTCTTCAAAGATAAAACAAGAAAACATTAAACACAGATGTACATAGATAGAAGACAGTAGCATATTGATAGAATGCATGAAAGAAGAAGTCTTCTAACCTCCTGTTCAAGGGCTAAGAACTTCTGAATTAGATCCTGACAATTAAGGTTTGCCTCAGGTTCCCAAGTGTTTTGCTTGGCTGAAAATCCTTTCCAGCGTACAAGGAATTGACGGGTCCCATCTTTTAATTCAACATAGTCCATGATTTTACTGACCTAAGAGAGGATTTGCGTCATCGACATAAGAAATTTTAAAATGAATGACAGAATCACAAAATTAAGAGAGATTTTGTCCTTACCTCATACTCTGCATCACTGTCATCATTTGTATTAGGGCTTTTCGCTTTTTTTGAAGGTTTGGCTTTGGGCTCTGCAGAATTGGTTCGCTTTTTACCCTTGGGGGAAGCTGTTTTCTTTTTCTTTGGAGAAGACTTTTGAGCTTGTGATGGCCCTTTGAGGAAAGCTGCGATGAGGTCAGGAGAATCAACATTTTCTTCATCCTCCCATGTATCATCAGCAGGTCCGTAGCCCTTCCATCGAATTTTGAACTGTTGTTTTCCATGTCTCACTCTGGAGTCCAAAATTGACTCAACCTAAAAATGATCAAGTAAGCTGCATTAAAACCATTCAAACAAGGATTCACTGGAAGAACCGTAAGGTGCTAATTGCGGTGGAAACAACAACTCATAAGAGGTCCCTGCTGAGGTTAGAGCACCCCTTCTTACACAGGGCGATATATATGCCGTAATTACCTCGAAGGACTCGGCGCTATCGGAGTCACTGTTATCGGCGTCTGCCGCTGCGGAACTGGACCCATTTGCAGGTTCAATCTCCTTTTTCTCAGCCTTACTCGCCGTTCGCTTGGTCGGCGTCACAGTCTCCTCTTGTTCAACTTCCTGCGCCGCAGACCTCGCTTTTGACACTTTCCGCATGACGCCCTGTACCAGTAAACATCCCTCTTCACCATAAACGCCCTAGCTTTCACGATTACAGAGGCAACAACCAGTGAAATCGAAAACAAACACTTACACCGGTAGATATCCGATCGGGGTTGACAGAAGTTACGGAGGGGACGCGGCGGGATCGCAATCGCAATCGCAGCAGCAAAAACCAACATCACTATCCAAGCACGCAACCACCACAGTTTGCACCCAGGGTTGAAATTACTCCGCACGCACCTCAACACAACACGGCTCACGGCTAATACCAATGATTTTTGACGGCCGAAAGAAATATTCTTTTCACTTGTAATTTGCTGATAAGGAATTCAAACTACCATTAAGAAATGGCAGAATCGTCTGGACGCCCATTCCTCAGGAACTACTTATCACGGCGGAGGCGATCCGCGTAGCGGTGGCCGTTGAAGATCGAATTTGTTCTGTGCAAGTACGTGTCAAGAACCACTTATTGACATGAATCGTATCTGGCAACCACGATGGTGTACCTGCCTCGAGCAGCATACGAGGCATCAGTCCAAGCCACGCCTTGCTCTTTGTGCGTGTAGTCGACCGATATCAGAGGGAATTCCACCAGGAGAAGGGGGGAGGGTGAAATTTAGACTGTTTCTCTAGCGACAAGCTGCAAGAATTAATTTTCTTGTGGGAGAGTCTCTTGTGCTCGGAGGAGCGACGGGAAGGATCTTTCATTTTGATTATGACTGCCGGCATGCCGCCATAAGCGGTAAGAGCGAGGAGGTATTCACAAGCGTAATAGTCTGTTCGCTCAAATCGGTTATCACGCGTAATAATGCGTAATAAGATCAATATTTTACCCCCAAACAGTCCAAATGCTGGACTTTTGGGGCGCAATAAGAGGGTAATAACTGCGTACTAGCGATTACTCTGTACGCGATTTAGAGGAGTGAATACCCCCTCGGGTAAGAGATGGCCGCAAAGTTACTCAACTTTCACAGACCAATGACGGAATGAGCACTTTTAGTGCATATCATTGATCCTTTTTCTCCATATGATAAATCGAAGAGGACCGTTTGCCGTTTTGGGTGCCGATAGTCATATGGTACTCAAACCAAGCACAGGGCAGAAGAAATGGATTCCCTCCCGAGGAAGGGAATGTACAAGTCCTATGAGTTTAGTCGGCTGTCCTACAGCCAGTCCAGTTCCCGAACGGCGCGCCGAGCGACACTGTCCCCACCGCGGTCGAGCCGCGGGGTGGTTCGGACGCAGCCCACCGCAGTCATGCGGCCTTTTGGAGCCAGACCTAGCAGAGCACTGCGGTTTCACACCGACGGGCATGACCAGCTCATTATTGCATAATGAAGACGACGTGCCAAGTGACGAGCGAAATAAAAGATTCGACGGGCAGGGTCAACGTAGCACAAAGCAGCAGCTCGGAGACCGGGCTTGGCGGCGGCAGTCCGCACAGCGCAGCCCAGCGTGCCAATGCCGAGCTTGAGTCTTAACTGGTATATGGGTGTATCGAACTTGAAACCTGGCGATCTGGCGTCAATGCGTGGCTCGCGATGTGGTCTCCTAGTGACTGAAGAAAGGGCAACAAAACAAAAACGAAGCAGATCTTAATCATAAATCTACCGAACGTGTTACGTTATTCCCGCAAAGCCACCACATCAAAATGCTTCAAATCCTTTTTCACGTCCACCGGTAGTCCTAGCAGAAACAAGATCCCAGACGTTGGGAAAATACCATAATTTTAACAAACTTCCTGTACGTCTCTCTCTTTCTAATGGGGACTGTCATGACGCCTCGCGTTCAGGTTATGGACTAGAAGGGCGTGGTGGGGCGTGGCGGGGTGTGGTGAGGTGTGGCGGTGCGGTGCGGGGCTGACGGAAGGCCTTTGCATGCGACGCCCGGCGACGGGACGACACGACCAGAGAGGGACACGACTCACGACGCGCACCGCGACGGCACCGCCCTTCCGCGCTGATGGCGCGCGACGCCGCGCCGTGTCGAATGCAAGGACTACCCAAATATTTTAATTGCTTGAACCTGACCCTGGCGCTTGGCGCTTTGGCGCCTGGAGTCTGCCAGTCGCGACTCCGCCCGGCCACGCCCGGCCACGCCCGGCCACGCCCGACCACGCCCGACCGCAAGAAGATGCCCAGGGAGCCTTGCAGTGGCACGGCTCAACCTTTCGCTATAAGGATGCCGTTGCGCCCGCTGTGCCCTCAGTAGCCGGCAGACGCCCAGAGCAGCAGCATGTTTCCTCTCCTCGCTGCGGCGGTCTGGGTGCGTGCCCCTTTCCTATTGTGTTGTGTTTAGTGTTCAGTGAGTGACGGTGTATGCCTCGGAGTATGCAATGTGTTGCGTTGCGTTTTCGGCAGATGGTGGCGGCAGTCGCAGCGCAGCCTTTGTACGCCGATCTTGATGATCTCGATTACGTGGACTTGGGCCCCGACTTGGGCCCCGGCTCTGGCCTCAACTTCAGTTCCGACTTCGGGGCGCGGCGGCCGGCCGTCCCTATCGTAGAGCAGAGCTTCCAGATGATGCAGGACGGCGCCAATAAGTGGAGGTGGGTACCACAGCCTATTCACAGCCCTGTTTCGCGCCAAATATAACGAGGGACGGACACAACAAATTGATAGTGCACCAAACAAGTTTTTCTTGGTTTTCCCAAAATCAAAATAAATGTTCGTTGGTATAACAAATTCCTTTTTCCCTTGCTTTTTCCGTGTAGTTCTTGAGTGCGCCCCTGTTGCAGTTTCGAGGCAGCCGACGGGACCGGCCGCTGGGAGGAAGCCGCCCCCGCGTGGACGGGCGCCGGGGTCCGCGGCGGCTACGGATACGTCGGGGACAACGGACCCGTAGCGATGTCCTACGTGGCCGACAAGTACGGCTTCCAGCCCACCGGCAACGCGGTGCACCCGGATATCGTCGCGGCCGTGGCGCTGCAAGTAGCGAAGGCCAAGGCGGAGCCCGAGGGCATGTGGGACGAGAACGGCTTCCCCCTGTTCGAGTTCAGCGACTATTGAGGGTGAACCCAACAAAAGGACCTGGCGCCCAAAGCTCCAGGACGGTGATACATCTAGTCAGGAGACACTCCTCTCGAGGACCAGCAAGAGTGTTGAGACGGCACCAAATCATCCACATCTTTTGATTTTGTCACTTCTGTTCGGCATTTAGAAAATGTTGTGCTGTGCGTCTTTCTTGTAAATAAGTGAATGAATGTGATAATAAGCGCGCGTCTAAGTCGTATGTGAATTGTTAAACTAGAATCAATAAAACGACTACAACGACATTCCCAGCTTTATTTTCTTACTACACTAAATGATACAGGAATAGAGTTGTGCGAACGAGTAGCGTTCAAAACAGACAAGGATGATTTTTATGAACTTAAAAGCTTAGTAAGGCGGGAAAGGATGGCTACAGATGGAAAATTATAAAACAAGTCACAAACCCATGGACACATTTTCCGCATTCGCACAGCCCTATTCGCAATTAATGTCGTATATCACTGTTCTATTTGCGACATTTTGACAACACAAACATTATGTTTTACAAGAGAGTCACAGACAGGGTAATTAGGCCGATATATGCACGTACAGAAGTAAGAAAGGCTATGATGCAGGATAAGTTATGAAAAGGCAACACATGGAAAATCTCCAGAAATTTCATACAATTAAACACACTCTAGAATAGAAATAATCAGTAAAATTTTAAGATACTTAGGTTTAGGGTTTCGGAAGCATCCGCCACGAGAAAAAAGAAGGGGCGGGGGAGGTCATGAGCATAATTCGACGCAGCTCCGTCGACAGTTTGACCTCCATGGAGCAAATAATAAGTCAATTCATGTCCTTATCATTTCTCCAAGGGAAAAAAAATTCTTAGACGCGGGCACCGACCAGTTAAAAATAAAATAGCACTGCATATTTGATACCCGCGATACCCGTGATGGCGTCGGAGGTAAGGCAAGAACGATCTTCGAACATACGCTTCAAAAATTTTAAGCCTGCTCATTCATGAAAAAGGGTTAAGACCTACTTTTGATTACGAAACATGCCCGACCATAGCTGTTCGAGCTCTGTCGGCCGAATACTTTCCACCGTTCGTCTGCGAGATGGTCGGAGATGTGCAGTGCGACTCAACTTAACTCCTACCCTAGGTAAGTTACTAAGCGTGTGATGCTTTCCCAACAAGACCGTGCGGTCAGGCTACCGTTAAATAGGTTTTGATCGAGTGCGGGACGCACAGAGATACCAGGATCAGTTCGACCTCGGATAAGAATTTCTCTCGTTGGATAAAACTCGGGTGAAACGTTCCTGTTTCAAACCCGTTGAGCCAATTATTTTTTTCGGACTAATGTTTTAATCCGGGAATCAGTGTGGGTCCTAACACTCACTTCTTAAACGGCGATGGGAGACGACGCACAGGATACATATACATATACTGTCTCATATTTTGACGTCTAGTGGAACAATTTTGTCAAAATATAGAACAAAGTCATGGCACTTCTTTCGCACGATCACAATAGTAACAATTTAAACCGAGACCAAACCCATTAAAAAATAAATACTTTGTTTAAAAATATTATTTAAATTATAAAAACAAATAAAATAATGTCAACAATATGCTCATTTTCTCACTGATCGGCTTCGGAGCAGCTCAAAACATCATACACAACACCTCTGTTCACAATAATAGCCCCACAGGGGCTCTGCATGGAAATGCGCGTGAAAGGTAAAGCAATTTGAGTACATTTAATGTACACTGCTTATACAAAAAGCGCATTCTGCACATTAATCGAGGTAACAACGCATTACCTATGAGTCGCATTTCAATGCAGAGCGATGAGCGTTACTGGGGAGTTTGCACCTTGTCACTTAACTAGTAAAACGTAATTAGGATAAAGGATTGTCATACATGGAGACTCATCTAACAAAGATATGATTGTTCATCACTAGCTAATAAAGGCAACAATGAAAAACATCCAAAATAGAAATTGAACTTACACAGCAGCAATACACAATGGGCGTTATCACAGAAAGGGTATAAGCATACTACGAAGAGTTTTTGGGATCTGGTATCTGGTTGCTAGAAGACTGCGAGAATTAAGTTACTCTACATTAAAAACAATAATAGAAAACACCCTGATGTACTGCCACGAACCGCGTGCTCGTGTTCCGGCCGGGTTTCGTTATCGGTCAAATACCGGTCTAGGCTCGTTCTACAAGAAACTATACCCATAAACGAATCTACATTTTTGCAGCTAACAACTCAAGAGTTATTTAAACTAAAAATAAAATTTCGGGGAGGCCCCGGGAATTATAACACATTAGGATTTCCTCCCAGTGACACATTCTTACGATGCAGGAAAAAAGACGCGACATGTTGAATTGGTTAATACAGTCCCATGATTATGATTTGACACATCCGAGTACAGTAGACTCTAAAATCGATGTTGTAAAAATTTGCTATGGATTATGTTACACTAAGCAGGGGTAAGGGCAGCTTTGCGTGTACCCCCTTGCCATTTCAAAGCCCACCACAGCATACGTACATTTTTTCTTGCACGCACTGTCCTGAGAAAAAAGCGCCATGCTGTACTAATGCTAATTATTTATCACTATGAGATAAAAATGTAACACATCAACTGCCAATTACATATTTTTCATAAAGTACGAGGAAAGGGGGAAGAGCTTCGCACTATGCGCACGAACGAGGCCAAGTTGACAATAGACAAGAGAAAATCGGTGGGTGACTGTGTGAAGTCGGAGGCATGATACGAAGAATCACGGTAGAATTTGTACTGAGAAGGGTAGTTTATGTTCAGACCTTTGGAAACGCATTAGGACTAAATAAGTTTGGAAGTGCTTTTGATTTTGTTAAAGGAGGTGTGCATGATACACAACGTGTAAGTTATGTCCGAATAGCTGAGTATTGGGCTGGCCCGAAACTCGTATAGTGGTTATTGGCAACACACTTCACACATAGCTACAGTTCCAATATACAAAGGAGGGTGGGGGGGATACTCGATAAAAACGAAGACCGCCAATCGTTCTTGAAAAAAGGGACACGGAAATTTGTGTGCCGAAACATAAGTGCAATCAGATGTACGTTAGACTTAACAATCCTATCAGACGTTTTCACTTAAATCCATTAAGTGCGATTTGATTCAAAAATTTTGATTTTTCGAAGTTACTGATAAATTACACAACACGTTCATAAGCACCCTGCTTGAAATTATTTGACATCCCTGGAGGATGTGTGAGGAATGGACCCATAGATAAGGGGGGATGAGATTCTGGATTGAGAGAGGGGAAGACTACTTCTACCGGCATAATCGACAGAACAACCCTTCGCAGGGCAAGGGAAAGAAACATGATGATTAAACTACCACTAATTTAAAACTGGAACGGATTCTAAAAGAAAACCACATGAAACATTATTTGCTTTTGTGCTCTGCAATATGTCATTAGGTTCTTTCCCTTACAATGCGATCACCTTCTCAGCGTCCCAGGGCTGTTCCCCGAGTAGAATAGAGCCCCGGCGGCTGCTTGTCGGGGACGTTTCGGGGGAGCTGGGCACTGTGAGCCCGCCGCACGCCACTTCTGCGTCGCCCAGAGCCTCCCCCGGGTGGGGGTCGCCCTGGGGAAGCTCTCGTCAGGGGGAGTCGTTTCTATCTGCGATGCCGGAGCCCAGGCTGCCGATGGGGAACAGTGGGTAGGTGCCGTGCGACGGATTGGTAAGCGTCAAACGGTCCAGGGCGACCTCAGCGCCACCCAGCCCCTGGTTGTGCTCGAAGCTGCCCTGCTTCTCCCAGAGCATCACGATGAGTGTGCGGCCCAACACGTCGCACGCCGAGTAGCGCAGCGTCTGCTGGTACTGAGGGTTGCAGGAACGCCGCACCACCCGAGTCTTCCGCTTCTGCAGGTTGCGCTCACCGTCCCGGAGGTAGGTCTTCACGTACGTGTCTGCCAACGGAAATGAAACTTTTCACAATCAGGTTACGAATATTCGAATTTTGCGCTGTCACTGGCTGGTGGAAGAGCACGACTACCATCGTCTTTACTGAAATCATTATGCCCATCAAGCCTGGCGACAACGACGCTAATCAGTTATGCCGACAGCAATAATGATGGCGTGGCACCCAGTGCGGTGGCAGGGCAGGGGCGATGGAGCACTCACCTGGGGGATTGTCTGCTGGGTATCCCGTGAAAGTCGCGCTCTTGATATCGACTTCCAGCTGCCCTTTGGTCATAAGTAGGCCCATTTCTACTTGGCCCCGCACGCCTGTAACCAAGAGCAGCAGTCAAATAGGGTCGAGGGAACCGCGCGACAGTGTTCTGCGAGATGCTGGTGTGCAGTTTCTCTAAATTCTAAGCAAGTATAAAACGGACGCAACGAAAAAGATGGGGGACCTGATGACCCTGTACCCCGCACTGTAAGAAAAATCCACAAGGGTGCGATAATTGCAGTACACTAAGAACGGGAAAAAACAAAAAACGGGGGGCGGGACAATTTACACATTGCATTCACTATACATCATTTGGCGATCGATTTTTCTTTCAAAAATCAGGAACAACATTGAAAGCCTCACGCTTTTATGCAAAAGTCAAATATATATATTTATATATATTTATATATACATCTAAATATATATGGTAAAAGTCTATAATGGTCTATAAAAGTCTATACAAAAACCACGTTTGAAATTTCTGGCGAGTACTTCAATTGCACGACAAGAACAGTGAGACTTTCAAATACAAGACAAAAATGTCCCCGAAAAAAGACAAACGAGACTTGCCGCTTTTCAGCTTGAACATTACGACGTTCCTGTACAAGATTAGTCCATTCCAAAGTATTACTAATCTAATAAAAAGCTAGTCTAGACGAGGAACGAAACGTTTGGTTTTATTGCTACACTACTGATGTACGTTTGAGGAGGGAAGTGTCTCTTATAGAATACTGGTGGGGCGTTCAAAAAACTCTAAAACGATTGTGGTAGGTACGATGCATTAACGGTAGAGATAAAAATCTAGTAGGAACGATTGACAAAGACTCCTTTAGGGTACATGTGACGACGGGCGGGAATGCCAGACTACGGTCTGGGACTGGAGAATAGACGTACACATGCAATGCCAAAATTCTCTACTCTATCCTAAGAGGCTTGCGACCCTCACCTCCGAGAGTGTGGGAGGCCCGCGGCTTCACCTGTCCAGGCCCCAGTGGCTTTTCTCTGAAAAATGAAAGTTTGCTGTAACCGTCTTTATCGCCCCTAAACGAATCCTGTATCTTTCGATCCACCGTTTTCCAGATGATTGTTCAAAGCGACTACCTCCCTGCGGCAGGTGGGAGCGGACTCTCAACTCTGTATCCGTTTGATCGCGTTCGGCGCGCTTGGGTTTGGTGTTGGTCCCCACAACGGGACCAAAAGGATCAAACTAATTCACAGCGTAATAATCTCACCTTGGCTTTTTCAATACTTACTCCCAGTGCTCGTCGTCGTCCGCGTCGGGCCCCAGCGCAGCGAGACGCTCCGACAAACGCCTAGCCAGCACCTCGCTCGGCAGGTTCCCCACTTCCATCACCGAGTTCTTCCTCCCCTTGTGTCCTCCTGCAAGAATCGGCACGGATGTGGTTAGCCGGAAGCATCCAAATGCGGCAGCGCTATGCACACAGTTAGGCAACTTGCCGGACAGAAACAAAAAGGATTTTCATTTCCAAAAAGCCACTCTTGTTCTTACTTTCTAAATCTACAGCAGGAACACAAATTAAAATCACTTGACTTGAGTAGCACAGTGCAGAAAACGCCGTAAATTTTTCATAATTTTCAGAAACAATGCATCTGTTGAAACGAACTTTTGTAATACGCATGCTGTTAAATACACATAATTTGTCGCTTATTTTTGAAAGTAAAAAACGAAAAAGGGTACGAAAATTATGAAGATATTCTAGAGGAACAATGGCGTACCAAGCCGCGGGCTCCTGTAAATTAAGATTTTAGCGCCTCTCATCGGTTTGAAAATGTTCGGAAAACTCTCTGCGTACGCCACTCCTTGGCAGAAACACGCAGAAAACGAGCATGATTTTTCTTTTAAAGAAGCGCAGAAGAAATGCGGATGGTCATCCAAAGAACTGAGTTTGAAAGCTGCATGTTTTGGGAAAATATCCATCATATTAAAACCTGAAAATTGTTAGTTTTAATAAAAAATATATTTTCAAAACAAGACTTACAAAATAAATTTGGTTTATTTACGGGTCAAGTCTTATTGGAGGGTGAAGCCATGCGCCAAGTAAAGGCAGCTAAAGCATGCTGAAGAGCATCAAAGCAAGTTGTAAAAGATCAATTTAGTATATATTAAGGATGTGACTGGGGATTGGGGCACAGGCGACAGTGCCGGACAAATCTTAATACCAGTGTCACTGACACGTTTCACGATTTACTGAAAATGTCGTTTAATGCTATCCCGTTGACCCGAGTTTTGCATGAAGAAAACGAAACAAAAATGCAACATACCGAATCAAAACGGAATGCAAATTAATATCTAAAGAAGCAAGAACGACACCACAAAAGCACGAAATGTTCACTGCGAAACGACACATATTATGATGTGGCAGAAGCAATGCAACACACCGTTTAAAATGAGCCTTCTTACGCGTACCACTTATCTTCGAAACGAAGTAAATAAGTAAATAACACAGACTATCGACGCAACATAAAGTTAAGTTATATGTTGTAAAAATCGTACATGTAAGACAGGCCCATTTTCTTTAGTAATGGTAATTTGTAGCAAAACCATTCTGTTGTCTTACCATGTTTGGTTTTATGATTTGTCCGCTGAATAGAAATAAAAAAAGAAGAAAAAGTTCATTACAGAACAGAAAATGTGGGTGGGCTTTCTGCATAGGGTAGGAAAGTACAATACGGCATGAAAAAGAGAAAACTACTGTCAAGGTTTTGTATTGAATAGAAGTACATGCACAGTACTGGGACAGTCACTCAGACCGTTTAGAGATTGATCAGAAATCAAGCAGCATGCGGCGAAGATCCTAATACTCTTTTCCAAGATTCATTAAAAGTGGCCTGTATGGGATACAATTGCTGGAGGCCTATTTGATTTACACGGTATACCTATTGTTGCAGAAACAAAAGTTGAGTGTTTGCTCCCAATGGTGCTTAAAAAACGCACACATTTCATACACGTGCTGATCGCACATCGTCAAAGAACCCTGTGGGATACATTCAACTTAGTTTAGAACTTGCAGCGTATTGCTCTTATAAAAATCTCGCGGGTGTTTTCTAGTCATGCAAACTTATGAGCAGAAAGACCTGTCACGACTTCCCTCTTTCCTTTCAAAGCAGTGCAGAGCGTTGTGAAGCTCGTATCAGTCAAGCAAATACCGCAGGTGCTAGCAACAGGTATGTAAGGTGACCTACGCCTTGGGCCGCCGCGCTTTGCTTCTCCGGAGAAGCTCATGGTGCGGCCCAGGTCGCCCTTGACGGCCTTGAGCTGGCGCAGGATCTCCTCAGGGTCCCGGTTCATTCCACGCGTCGCTGAGGACCGCCGCCGCTCTTTGTTGAAGTTGACGGGAGGCAGGTCGTTATCTGGATACATTTAACGTTTACACACTGACCCAACCCGTGCTGGCCCTCAAGACTGGCCGCGGCTCTACACTCACTCGCCACCTCACCTAAACTGCTCTTGCTTTCCGCGTTCTGGCCGGATTGGAACGAAGACCGCCGGCTGCCGGGCTGTGAGCGCGAGAAGTCCTTATCCAGCTGGTAGGTCTCCACCTCTAGCTGCTCCGACTGAGAAGACCCCCTGCGCGACGACGCGCCTGAGCCCATGCATGAGTAGGCGTAGTCGGGGTGCAGCAGAGAAAACTCGGGTGAGCCGAGCATTCCCGACTCGCTCTCAGAGTCTCGTTCCTCTGTAAAGGTTAGGAAGTAATTCATACATCATTACAGCTTCCAAGGGGAAATAACTTTGAATTTCAGTGTACAAATTTTTGAATTCCACATGAATTTCGGATGAATTTCAATGAATTGCAGCCAAATTTCTATGAATTTCGATGTGAATTTCACTGGTTTTTGAAGAATTTCTTTGAATTTCGACTAATTTTCATGAATTTGGAAGAAATTGGACTAAAATTCAAGATTGACCATGAATTTCGGTGTACAAATTTTTTGGAGTTGTTTCCCCTTGACAGCTTCTGAGGAAGCCTACACTGTAAAAAATTTTTGTAGTCAAATTCCTATACATGTATATGAAACAATTCACATATACATGTATACGAATATTACCACACACTTGTATGGCAATTTTCCTATACATCGGTATGGCATTATGACTATACGTGCATAGGCGTTGCCCTATCTGTTGTGCAGGATTTTTCCTATACATCGGTATAGCAGCTGTGCTACGCATGTGTAGAATTTCTCGGATTTCCCAAAACAGAACGCAAATTATGCAAGCCGTTAGGCCGTGTTGACGTTATCATATTCTAACCTCCTCGGCTATGATTGTAGCCGTGTTATCATGACTTGAGGTGCAGCCGGTCCGCCAATCTGACGAAGTCAGACCACTACCTGCCCTCCTATGGTGTAGGGGGACGCATCATAGTCTAAAAATATAGACAGTCGAATTGCCACCCGACTACCTCACACTCACAGAGAGCGCGTGCCTCTCCACCCAACGAAATTCCTAACCGTAGCTTCCACCGAGAAGTAAGTCCGTAAAAACGATACAAGCGCCATCTAGCGGATCATCTGGGTTACAGACATAGAAGCAGCTTTGCGACTTTTGTCACAAGTGAACAATTAATCGCATTGGTTCCCATTATTTGTACAAGTTACAAAAATTTGAATCTCTGCTAAAACACTTCAGAACAAAATTCTTTTTTTCAGTCAGTCATATTTCTATACATGGGTTGGAAAGTTCCTATACATGAATAGGATTTCAGGGAGTTCCTATACATGGATAGGAATTTTCCTATACATTTTCGGCTTGAATACCAAAAAACCTATACAAATCGGAAAATTCCTATACATGTATCGGAATATCCATGTTTCCTATACATGTATAGGAATTTTGCTAGACCACTGTTTGGTAAAAGACCGATCATTTTTTACAGTGTAATTGCAATGGTGCGAGCAATTAATGCAAACTGAACACGGCGATATTCTTACCTGAGAACGAGCGCTGCGCTGTGTTGCGCATCAACCTCTGTGTCATGTCTGAGGCGAGGGAGCCCCGTGGTGATGCGTGCGGTGACTTGCCTCCGGCCCGGATGCATTTGGGGTCCTCCAAGCGGTACCACACGGGCCGGTCGTCCAGAAAGGCTTTTTGCAGGTCCACGGAGCACTCGCCTGGAACAGCAGACACAGCAACATGATGGCCTTGGGGGGCACGTTGCATGCAATGTGTGAATGCTACTCACCGAGGAAGAAGGTCTCCCTCTCCGGGCCAGGGCACGCGTCCCACAGCGTGATTTCCATGCTGCGGTCCATGAGCGTATCCGGCGGCACATTGCTGAACTCCAGGGTGGCGTTCCAGACGGGGTTGTGAGTAGGCTCCGAAATGTCAGTTTTCAGCGGCTTCTCGTCGCCCCTGGAGCAGTTGAGTGTCATTATGCGCTGCTGCAGAGGAGCGCGACAGTGGGAAAGAGGATGGCTTACATGACGGGCAGGAGGCGAAGCTTGGCGTAGGCCTCGGGGATGGAGCCGTGGCCAGAGTCTTCCGAGCGGCAGGCCAGGTCATCCGCTGCGAGCACGGACACCACCAGGTCGTCGTCGTGCAGCCACACCTGTAGTTGCACTCGCCCCGACACCTGCTTCTCACGGAGCATCTGTTCCTGTAGAGGAAGCACTGCACTTTGTGGCCACTGGTGTAGTTGGTATGCTTCCTTTTTAAAAGCCTTTGCCTGTGCCGAATTGTGCTGCTTGTGATACTCAAACTTTAAATGCAACAATGCAAAATTGCACAGTTTTGTGTCGAAATGAAAGAGTGTGTTTCGAGGGTTGCGGTTTCAAAAAAATACCACTTTAATTGTGATATTCATGGGTTGGTGGCAGATGTATAGCCCGCACGTTGACGTGGTTGCACCTAATTGAAAATGTATATACTCTCTTTATACAAGCAAAACAGTATGTGGGATAATTACCCGTGTTAACAATTGTACACAGCCTGGCACATTTCCTGGTATCGAGGCAAATGGTGCCACTAAAAAGGAAGCAGTTATCAACTAGAAAACTGCTAAAATTATTATACACCTAATGTAACTAATTTCAGGCAAAATAGGATTCTAAGCATGCATACATCCTACAAGCAGAAAATACAGAAGAGTCAGCGGAATGGAGACAGTCGTATGAAGAAATGACGTGAAAACCACAGCAATTATATATTCTAATATATCTACTGGACACACACACAAACACACACACACAGTCAAGATTAGAGGAAGATACAAAGAAAGAAAGGCAAAGAAAGACAAGCACGTCGCTTCAAGTGTTCTAACAAAAAAAAGACGTATCTAATACGTCAGAAAAACGGACCAACGCAGAAAATAACTTTCTTTAATTTTCATAAATACTTTTTTAAATAAAATTGCACTCCTCGTCACACGGGAGGACACAGAAAGTTCAGCACTTGTCTTTGTGAGAAGGGAGAAATGGGAATATTTGGGGGGGGGGAGGAGGAAAAGGAGTGGTGTGTTATGGTCGTGTCTGAATAAGCGGCTCCTATGCGCAGTACTTTCATAGTCTTTGGCCAGCGCAGGGTGGGCAGCCAGAGCGACCATGACAGGGGCTGTGATAAGGAGGACATAGAAATGTTTTCCGACAAGTGGTATCTCAAAGAACATAGCTTAAGTACAACATTGACAAAACCAATGGTTTTAGAAAGGGGAAAAAAGGTTAACTTTGTCTGCTGTTTTGTTCCCTTTCCCTACTGTCAACACGTATTTCTAATTTTTTGTGACAGAAGGTGCAGACCTAGTGCGTATTTGGTGTGATCACAATTTTGGGAGTGTTCAATGCTGCATCTTTCACGTCGAAAGCGGTGCAATTGCCTTTAAAAAACATCCATGGTTGTTATAACGAGGGCGTCTGGCGTGCAAAGAGTCGTCTCGCGGACAGTGCTAAGAAGGGAGGCGTCACATTGAATCAAGAAACGCCACAATTTTTTTTTTCACCGCTACAAATAGGATAAATAACCGCGAATTTCAGAGCCTCTTCTATGGAACCTATGGTAACCTAATTAACTATACATTCGACAATGTCAAAGGGTATGTCCCTCATTTTCCCAAATTTTCCTAACAGATGGGTCAGGTCAACGTCATTTTGCGATGAATATAACTGTACGTAAACACAAAACAGTCACAAAGAAATAAAAGACTTATAAATACCCAATTTAACGAAATTTTGAGGAAAACCTACATTGACTTCAAAATGACATTACTGTGATCGTATCGTGTTCTTTGGGATTGGGGTTTACTATGTAAGTGCCACCGAATGACAAGTATTACGCACAGCTGGGATATAACTTCCAACACCATCTTATAAATGGTGAAATAGTACCTTCCATAAAAAGGAAATGTGCCACTTACTGCTGTCCACGGCCTAAACCAGAACGAACCTCGAACGAAAAGGGCGCTGTTTACTTTACGCCAGAAAGTAAACAATAAAAAGAAAGGAACAAAAAGAAGGGCTTAAAGCAAATGTTAACCTACAGCGAAGCGCTGGTTAAGCGTTATATTTTCTAATTAGGACGCAACCATTTCAACCTTACGTGCATTATGCTAATTCCAGGTTCAGCAATGACAAGTCAGGGACAGCGATGGATCGAGCCGATTTATTTCCACAATTCAAATGACATGATACGGGGAGCCCGTATTGGTTTTTGTTAGTGGCACGAGCGGTGAAGATTGAAGTAACACAAACCAATCTTTACATTAGAAATAGGAGGATTACATAACTGTAAACATATAAGCGGTTACTGAAACACATCAAAGGTACACTATTTAAAAGGGCTCGAATATGAACATTGCTCTTCGTCCTACAAAGAGGCTTCGCGGCATACTTTCCACAATAAGCAAGTGGGTTGTGCAGTCTGGCCGAACGGCTTGGCGTAATCGAGCTGTCCGATGTATGTATGAATGTATGTATGTAGGGGGAACCTGTCGTCCTTTTTAGCTATGAGAGCGAGCTCCTATTCTAATAAATTCTACTGTAAATTTAACATTTTGTATTATCACTAGCTATGAATACATACACGCACCAATTTAAGAAGTCAAATGATGAATTTCTTGGCTGCTTGAAAACACTTAAAACCCAATAATTTGACGAAATTACTAATAACTCATTGATTGTGAAGGACAGACTACTCTATTGGTCCATACGACAATTAAAGTATCATTAGTCGTTCCA
Source organism: Stenchaetothrips biformis (assembly GCA_030522485.1). NCBI lineage: Eukaryota > Metazoa > Arthropoda > Insecta > Thysanoptera > Thripidae > Stenchaetothrips > Stenchaetothrips biformis. The sequence goes on along the minus strand of CM060086.1, from coordinate 22,488,583 downwards.
AACAAAATAAAGAATAAAAAATTAATTCAACAAACGACAATACAAGTAACTGAAAGAAAGTGCTAGGACGACTTCACGTGTATGTGTTACACACATACTGTTAAGGGATAATAAACCGAAGACCGCAACTTCATAAATTTCTCTTGAAACTAAATCTCAGCAGACTTAACGTTACTGGCATGGAGTGAACTGTCAGTGTACGCGCGAGTTGAGTCGGAAGGGATAAAAGAGCATAGTAGAGAAAACAGAATGGAAACGTCATTTAAGAAAATGTGCAAGGCGGATTGTAAAGGAATTGACAGAGAAACAACGTGCGGGACATTCAGATTGAAATAGGAGAAAAAGCGTCTACATCAGGTTTTTTTTTTTTTGTTGAACTTGCAGACTTTGGTTATATTGTAGAAGCTTGTTCACACCCACACGTAAATTGAATTACTTTCTGAAATTGTATCAAAATAGAATGAGAGTCTATCAGAAAGTCTTAAGCTTCAAGAAAAGATCAAAGATCACACGTCTAAACAGCCCCAAAAGCGGGCCTTCAATTAACATCAAAAGCGTAATTTCCACAGACGCATAACTCAGCTACAGTTCTAAACTACAGCAACACCCCATTCAGTATTGTTACATATATCACAGAAAGATTAGCTGCTACCAAGAAACACCACTCGTTTATGTCACAAACAATGAGTAACTGCTCTAAACACCTATGTATCTTATCAATGGAAAGACTTTGCCAACCTGACATAATGATCTACGTCTTTTCCCGAGAATTTCTAAAAACAATCATTAAAAAAATGTCACGAGAACAATGCCAAGCTGGTAGGAGATAAAGAGGAGTTGATACACTCTAATCAATAGAACTGTATCCCTTACGTCTTGGGGGAACATTGGCACATTTAAGTCTATCTTTACCATAAAACCGACCTTTGGCGTAGAACGATGCTACCTAAGGCCTGTTTGAAGGGCAAATCAGGCCTGGCTTATTTAAGTAATTATGAATGGAAAGAGTGGAATTCCTTATAATACCACGACTTCTATGCTGATCCTCCTCCTAATAAAAACTCACATTTTCACTCGAAAAGAAAGAAAACCGCGGAAAAAAAGGAAAGACATGTGTTGTTCAACTGCTTGAAACGCCAAGGGTAATTCAAAGCCGTTGAACAGAGGCTGTAACACTTAGGTTTATTAAAGCATCTATGGATGGGATAAAATCCATCTTGCATGAAACGGTCCCAGGCTGTGAATTGGAGCACGATGCCCATCGACACAGTTTCCGCCCCTTACCAGATAGATAGAGGGAGAGAGCTCTGAGGCGAATAAAAGTCCCTCGCATGCCTACCTTGACGCGCAACGAAGACGATCAATCCGCATCCTGTACAACAGACTGTCAACACACTAGATACGGAAGTAAAAAATATCCCAGCATGCAGCTTGCTCTGCAGTGCTCCTCTGAGGCTCGACGGCAGCACCATGGCAGCACGGCGGCGTTACCTCTGTCTACTTTGAATGTTGCTACACATATCGCTTCGCAGAAGAATGATTTAGCTACAGACGGGTCAAACAGAAATAACGCCGCTCTCATGACAGCATCCGCAGTGTTACGGAGCCCATACTAGCATTACAATACAGTACACAAAGCAGGTGAACGACTGTCTCCATGCTAGCAGCTATTATACCGGTGTCTTCGGTAACTTTCTTCTGGTCGGCGAGGCGGGCGCTTTCTCGGTCTCCGAGTCTGCAACAGCATGCACTCGGTCAGAACATATGAACACTCTCAACACAATGAATAATGAGATCATGTACAGTCTCATTTTATAGGGAAGCGATTTCGCAAAGCCATTTGACAGCCAGGTATATTTACTCCAGCTAGAGTTTCAATCCATCGAAAGCTAGCGGTAATACCTTGCTGAGAAACCTACAACAGCCATTGATATCGACGGACGAGAATTTGAATCAAATTTTTAAGATAAACAATTACACATGAGCAACAGGAGATCGTAGTTACACTCTACCTATACTGTTTCTTAGTTTGCGCATATGGAGTGAAACGACCAGGAGACAAATAAAAGAAAAAGTATTGCTTCAATGAAAAGGGCTTCCTCAGGTTGCCTCCAGTACTAAATTAGAAAAACCTCTAAATCCGAGTAGACGGTAATGAACCTCTAAAGTTGTCCACCCCTACGCATCGGCATTAGATTTACGCAATTTCAATCTAACCCATAGAGGTAAAAACGCATCATTTATATGCCTCTAGATAAGGAGAGTTATTTTACCCAACCCTCTGTCTCCGCTTATCCAATTTTAAAGGCAACTGCCATAGAGGTAAATTGTCATCTACTCGGATTTAGAGATGTTTCCAGTCGAGGAAGTCCAGGCCACCTCACAAACGGACAGCTCTTGAAAGTGCCAACCAGAGAAAGTGCGAAGATGCAACGGCTTGTGAGAAGGGTGGTGGAATAGAGTCGAAGGAGACTGACTATAAGAAACTCGACACTCACCAGACGACAGACGCAACTCACCCAGGCTCAACCCCAGTTGCTCCCCCTGGCCACTCTTTCGTGGTCCCGAGGAGTAGCTGGAGGGATCGTCGAGGAGATCGCACATGCGCCTGCCACGAATCATCATGGGTCATCACAAACATCTTTTTAAAAGCATAATGAGACGCATTTTACGAACGGTACGTACAGGTCTGAGCAGTGCTCGACGAGGAGCTCAGCAACGTCCCCCGTCCTGTCCATGACGGAGCACACCTCCTCGAAGCTGCGGTCCGTGAGCGGCACGCCGCCCCACTCCAGCACCTTGTCGCCGCGCTGTAGGCCGCCCTTCTCCGCCGGCCCGCCGGGCACGGTCCACACGATGTAGGCGAACAGGCGGCCGTCGGGGCCGGACTTGCCGCCCACCACGCGCATGCCGAAGCCTCGAGCTGCAACACAGGGCCAGCGTGAGCCGCACTGCGTCCCGCGAGCCCGACTCGAGCCACAACGGGGCAGCAAAGCCCCGGCCACCTGGGCCTCATCGGCCGGCCCGCCCACTGTCTGCTCGCTGCGTGGTGTCCTCATCATAACCTTATAAGACTGCAGTAATCCCTGGAATTCTCTCATCAAAATCGACCTTGGAAGCGTTCCACCCCATCCCACCCCGTCGAAGGCCCAGCCCCCCTCCCCCCTCCCCGAGCGCACCCCCTGCCGCGCTGCTCGCGGTGGTGACAGCTGATGAATTTGAGATCGAGGATCGAGCCCGGGAGAGCGCGGAGCGCGGAACGTTGAACGCATAACGCCTCTCATGTAACCATGACATCGACATTGCAGCTCTGGGCTCGGGAGGGCGACGAAAAGCTTGGCGGGCCAGGAAAGGCTGGGCCAGAACCGACACAGTCCGCAACGTTTAGAAAGGTTGTGCCTTACGACGCCTAACGCCGAGCGCCGCCCAGGGGAGAAAAAAATATTTTAGAGAGTACTAGTACTGGTTGTCTGTGCAATGAATTTTATTTCGGATTCTTTCAATAATTTGCCGAGGGGCAATGTGTCAGCATGCTAGCTGCAGAGGACCTCAAAATAAAGCTAAAAAGTCAACTCGGCACTTGACCTGCATCACCTCGTATGAAGTATGTACAAGGCATTCCTCAATATTACAGGAGAGTCGTGCAACATCCTGCCTCTCGCGTCGTGAAAAAAAAAGGGGAGGGGGAAAAAGAGAGAGAGAGAGAGAGAGAGAGAGAGAGAGAGAGAGAGAGAGAGAGAGAGAGAGAGAGAGAGAGAGAGAGAGAGAGAAAGAGAAAGAAGAGAGAGAGGGAGGCGGGAAAAGATTTAATGTTTAATTTCTCGCTAACTCGCTGTCTTCCGTCGTGGCGTGCCGCTTGGAGGCGCAACGGCTGCCTACGCCGCACGTAACTACCGCTTGTTTCTGATGACATTATGATACTCCTTTCTTGCTAATAGGTAGCCACGGCCGCCACGCCTCGCCCCTCCCACCACACTCTGCCACGCCCCGGCCCAGCGCCTCGGGTCAGGCTCGACCTCGTCTTGGCGCCACCCCGCGCCCCCTGCCGAGCCCCTGCGCCGCTGCCCCGTCCGCCGCGTGTGAACGACGCCCCGCACTGCTGCTGCACTCACTTCGGTGGGCCTTGTCCGAGGGGTCCCGCCGCAGGACAACCCGCCGCTTGCTGGCCGCACCGCGGGCACCTGAAGCAGGAGGACAGCCATCACTCACACGCACGCACGCCAACTCACCAACTTGCTCCGTTCTGCGAAAGGGACTATCAACGCCACGCAGCACAAAACAAACTGAGACAAACTCACCAAACATTGGATCCGAGTCGACGTCGTGGATGACAATTTTGATGGCCTCGCCGTCGTTGACGGATGTCTGCCGCCGCATTCGCTCTGCGTCCCCCGCGTCCTCCATCGCCGGGGGCGCGCGGTGCGGGTGCCCGACCGCGTGCCCACCCGGGTGCCCAACCGCGTGCCCGACCGGGGGCCCGGGGGCACCGATGCCCGGCACCAAAGGGCCCCCCAAGGGAGAGTCTGCGCCGCCCGCCTTGGCCGCCCGTATCTTGTTAATGTCGGGCCTGGAACACGAAACACCGTCAAGCGCCTGGGGCCTTGCGTTGCACCTCGTGCATGGCCGCTGCGTCCGCCGAGGCCGCCGTCCGCGACTCACAGCTGGGATCCGCGTCGCCGCGTCCGCCGCTCCTCCTCCGGGGCGCCGTCCGCCATGTCCAGTGCGGCCACTGCAAAGGAATGCGAGCAAATAGTTGAAGCACTGTAGAGTCAGGGATATTTCTCAAAGGCGTCGACTCACCCGAGGGATCTTCGGGCTTCCTGAAGGAGGGCCGCCGTCCCGACGGGTCCGACGGGCCTCCTCCACCAGAGCCACCCCTGGCCGCCGCCTGTATGGCCGCCGCCATGGCCTGCGGCGAAAGTGCGCCGGCCGCCTGGTAAACGTCGTAGGCCGAGGCGCGTCGCGGCAGCTGGGCCGGCAGCCCCAGGCCCACGTCGCCGGCCGCTCCGGGCACGCCGGCTGCGGCGCCCGCCTTGATCTCGTCGTCGTACGAGTGCTGCTTCTGCACCCGGGAGCGCCGCCGCCCCCCGGCCCCGGCGTGCGAGGCCCTGCGCCGCCACTCCTCGCCGGGGTCCCCCTCGTCCCCTGCAAGTGTTGGTCCAGAATGTTACTTGAGTTTGCCTCTTCCTCAAATTTCATATGATTTTCCAATCACTGTTTTTCAACGAATGCGACCTCATGTTATGTTACAATCGTCAACGTGGATGAACGGTCAGAAAATGTGACATCATCCCTCAAGCCAACGTGACACAATTCACATTCTAGCGAGTGAATAACAATGATCTTGGTGGCACCACTGTGTATAGCCCTTCAAACAAAAAACCAATCGAAACTACGAGGCGAGGCGACCCTTACCTGGGTTCTGCGGGGACGCGGCCCGCGAGCCTCCGCCGGGCGACACGCCGCGCTTGTTGTGCCGCCAGTCCGGGTCCCAGTCGTTGCGCCGCTCGCTCGCCACCTGCAGCACCACCAGCAAAGGCATTGAGCCACACCCAATACACCGCCGCAAAACTTACATGATTTAGATCGACGCGGCGAGGCCAGGACGGGACCCGCGCCAGCGAGGGACATCACCGCAAACTTAACCATCAGCCGGGAGTTCGCTAATCTGTCCGATTGGTTCCGCTCCGCTGACGCTGACGTCACTACCCAACCAATCATGGCCGGTTTCGCCCGACGCTCGCGGCGGCCCTCACGTTGGGTGGCGCTGCGCACTGCGTGCGGGACAGGCGCAAAGCTGACGGCGCGGGGCTTACGTGGGTCTAACGACGACACGCCCCAGCCAGCCCCGGCCTGGCGTGTGGCGTAGCGTTACAGGGCTCTACCGGCGACTAAGGCCCCCGTCAGGCCGCCGTCAGGCCGCCGTCAGCCCCGCCAAGGCCCCCCGCGGACAACGCGCCGTCGCCTCTTAGTCGCATCACGGACCAGACCAGGGCCTGCGGTGGTGAATTCCACGACGCACCAGTGTCGGAAGGGTTGCCAACATTAGCCTGCCTAGAGGGCAATATCTAGGATTTGCTCTGGAGAAGTTGAAGAGCCACACCCCCAGGCGTACAACACCGCCACAGAGACAGGGAGACGCGTCCCCAGCACCTGTTTGCAAGAGCCCGGTCCGAAGGCGTGGCCTCGGTCGAGTCGCATCCCCCGTAGCAAAAGGAAAGGTATTAAAACATTCCATGAAAAAGGGATCCTTCTGTTAGAAGAAAAGAGGGCGCTGCAGCAATCTCTCTGCAGCGCAGGGAAGTGCGAAGAAAAGTTAATGCCGGTGCGGACCAGACGGACGGCGCGCACGCGGTCCGGCTCGCTTTGGTGAGCACCCCGTGATAGTAGTTACTAGCGAATCCCTAACTCTGTTGCCTCCACAACTCTCTCGGCTCTCCTGGCCTTTTGACCTTCGCCTGCTGGACCGTGGCAACTGGCTGGCTGACCCTCGGCCTTGGCAACGGCCTTGGCCTCAGCCCCAGCCCCAGCACAGTGCCCGCGCAAAATCAGCGCCGCTGGCACAGCAGGGGAAGAAACATTACCGCTGAATCACACTCACGTGGCTCTTGACCTTCTCCAGCTCCTTGAGGGAGGCGGGCGAAACGTCCGAGTGGCGGCGCAGCTCTGGGGACCGTGGCGGCGCCAGGCCCGCGCCCAGCCCGCCTGCACCGCCGCCCGCGGCCCCGGCGCCACCCGGACTCAGCCCGCCGCTGCCGCCCAGCTTGACGTCGCTGTGGCGGCGCTGCAGGGATTCGCAGACGGGCAGCTCCAGGGAGGTCTCCGTTGAGTCCTGCGCGGCCACCTGCGCCCGCGACTGCAGCTTGCGGCGGCAGATGGAGCAGCGCCAGGCCTGCAACAACACGCGGCGCACGCGGCCCGATCAGGAGGGTTGCCTCGCGTGGAGGCGGCCACGAAGGGCCGGCAGCACGCCGCCAGGCCAACCATTGCTGTTCAAAATTGTGCGACCTAGACGGGGAGGGGTTGGGTCTCTGAAAACAGCATCGGATGGGGGTGGGGTGGGAGCGCGACACAGTTCGGCTGGATGCGCCCGCCGTGGCAGTCTAAATATTTGATTTTTTTAACGAGGGCTCTTCCTTTTCAGGCTGCGTCTCGCTGGGCCGGTAGCTGCGCCACCGCCGGGACATCACGGGACAGCGCGGCACGGCACGGCAGCACCATCGGTGGGCCTCAGCCTCCACTGTGTGCCGCACAGATTATGGAAATCTCGTTCTACTCTCGCGGCCCTGGGGGTGGAACGGTGGGACGGTGGAATGAGCAGTTGGGGGTGCGCCGGTGAAAATTGACGTGGATTTCGGGACCTGGGAGGGCTGCGAGGAAGGCTGCCACAAGACGGGGTGGGACAAAGAGGGCAACGGAATGAAGACGCGGAGAAAGAGAGAACAAGAGAGAAGGAAAACCCGAGAGAGAAGCAAAGATAGAGAGTGGGACAAAGACACGTCGAGTGGGGACGGCAGCGACTGGCAGGACATGCCGCTGAGTGAGGGAAGTTTGCGGGGCTCGAGGACGCCAGCTGGGTGGGCATGAGCCACCCAATCACGGCCCTGCTTCTCTCTTCGCTCTCTCTTCGCTCTCTCTTTCACACACACACACACACACACACACACACACACACACACACACACACACACGCACGCACGCACGCACGCACGCACGCGCATCTTCACCAGCTCTGAGTCCGAGCGTGAGACAAGAGAGATCGCGCGCGGTCGTCCTTCCTTCGGAACACGCGGAAGTGCGTCGCCAAGGCCCAATCCCCGGCAGCGGCGGCCCTAAGGACGTCACGAGAAGAGCAGCCCGGGAAGTCCTGCCTGGCGCGCGGCGCGCGGCGCGTGGGTTCGAGGAGGGCTTTGCGGGGCTTTGCCGGGGCGCTGGCGGTCGGGGGACGGACAGGCTCGGCCGGGTCGGGTGCCAGCGGCAGCACAGCACAGTGCCAGCCTCACGGAGAGATTATAACCGTTGGTTGCCGAAGGCTTCCAATTCGCCCAGCGCCGGGACCACCACAAAGGCGTCTGGAGAGGCGCGCTGTCGTCGTCGATCCTGCTCCACCAGGGCGGCAATGACGCCGTGCGCCAAGCGAGCGCAAGGGCGTGGTGTGCGTGTGTACTCACGTCGTCGGCGAGGTCCTCCTGCTTGGTGTACGACGCGCAGTCCTCGCACACCTTGAAGTGGCACTCGCCGCACACTCGGATCACGTCCTCAGGCTTGAGGCTCTTGAGGCACACGCGGCACGCTCCGGTGCGGCAGGGTGGCTTCCCAGGTTCTTTCCTGCAACAAGCAAGGCATCATGACGGACGGACACACACACACACATACACACAGACATACACCGACGACCGACGCACACAAACACACGCGTCGAACAAGAATACGGTACCCGGCGTGGCATGCAAATATTGCCTCTCCGTTCCTGGTCCCCGGCGTCGATTCAAGGGGCGGGTAAATACGGTGCGCAACCGGATCCGGGAAGAAAAGCAAAGTCCGTGTCCGGGGACGACACGCGGACGACGCAACAAGTCTGACGGCGCGTCGCCTCGCGGGGCCTCGGCTGCCCGGTCGCAGTGTACCGTGGCGCGCAGCTAGCCGTCTGTCCACAGCGAACCTTGTTTTCCAGTGCCTGCACCCCGCCCCGCCGAAGGGACTGAGCGGCTGCCCTGTAATGACGCCTCAGTTCGCTCCTGAGACCCTTCTTTCGGTTCGTTCTGCGTGGCGGCGCGGCGGGCCTCCTCCGCCTTCCTGACCATTTCCGCCCCGTCGATCGCGGGGACTCGATTTGCAGCAACGCGCCTTGCTCGGTCCGCAGGCGCTCTCGGCCGCCGGGGAGGCCGCCTGCGAGGTAGGCTAGCCCGCCGCGCGCAGGAGCCGTGGTGTGCTGCCTACCCTCGAGTTCGCAGGCGCTCCACCGGCACAGTGCGCCAGACAACCAGTTTTAAGCGCACACAATTCCGTACACGTTCCATTTCAAGTTCCATATTTGTTTTAAGCTTTCTGAAGTAGTCCTAGAACAAGCGCATCATCACACTCGATACGCGCGGATTGTCGGACTCTTCTTTCGACAGGGAGTATATCGGATAAAAGACCTACCATTTCAGGACCGGAGTGTTGAAATGAATGTGTCCAGCGGTACGCCCGCCATGACTGTTCTTCTGCCCACTGTTCTCCGGCCCGCGGAGGCATGAGGATGAAAATGAGTGGGCCGCAGTAATGTAATACCCTGTCATCTGTGTCATTTTTTGTGCGAGCAGCAGCCCGGCCGCGCCTTGCCGCGCCACCTCCGGTCGGCCCGTCCTCGTCGGCGGCGGGATATTGCCCGTGACAGTGTCGGCACTCGTTCCGCCGGCAGTGTGTCGCGGTGTCGCGCAGCGCAGGCCGGGGGAGAGGGACCTCCCCGCAACAGCAAAACACACATAAAAAGTGCCCGGCTCATTGTGGAATCAGGAGAAGCTCCCCAAGCAGGCGAAGCAGGGCGCCTCGCCGACGAATATGGCCGAGCCCTGGAAGCCATCCATCGCCAAGCGTCCCCTGCCGCCGTCGCCAGCCACAAGCGATGCCGGCACCAAGTGGAAAACGAAATGAGTTGCCGCTTCGTGCTTGGAACGAGGAAGTGGATAGCGCGGCCTTGTCTCGCCCCGCTTCACTCTTTGAAAAGTTGGTTGTTGTCGCGCCTGCCCCTCCGCCCTCCCTCCACCAGCCCCCACGCCACGCCCGGCACAAAGCACGCGCTCTCGGGCAAGCAACGAGGCGCCGCGGAATAATTGTTTTATATTCGCCGCAGCCCACATGGGCTGGGCGTGCGCGGGGCTCTCTTTGTCCGGCCGCGCCGTGACCAGCACTCCGAGGCACGCCGAGGCACCAGGCTGAAAAGCAGTGCAGCTCCGCCAAGCACCGCCGGCCACCGTGATCCAATAACAGGAGCCGGCCCAACACAGCAGCCACAATAAGAAACCAAAAAAAATATAGATTTTCCGCCGAGGGGGAAGCAACTCAAAATTTTTGGACGTTTTACAAAATTTTTAGAATTTTTTTAAATTTTTTTAAAATTGTAATTTAAAAAAAAAAATTGCAAAAATTAAAGATTTTTTTTTAATTTCTTCAAATTACTCATTTTTTCACAATTTTACTATTGTTCGAATGTGGGAAAGGTGTACCCAGGCGCGGGCGATCGTGTTTAACTAAAAATAAATCTAAAAATGGAACTCTACACCCCCTCCCCAGTCTTAATGGGGAGGCCTCCTGCTTTACTTCGGTGTTCGGGATGGGAACCGGTGCTATCAGGTAACTGGGGTTAATCCGATCCAGCGACTTCGATATCGTACGCCGGGGGACCCAGTAGGACCCGAGCCGCCGACACGGCCCAACATGGGCAGAGTAGAGTAAGGCAGAGACGATAGAGAGACAGAGAAAGAAAGAAAGAAAGAGAGAGAGAGTAGTTTTGGGAGCTTTTGTTTGCGCAGGCTGGTCGGTACCCAAAGTGGTACACCCGCTATCCGGCGCTCCCAGACCCGAACATGCAGTCAGTGGGCCAGCTTCAAAGGACTTATCAACTCCATCCGACGAATCGGAATGGACCCACTCGCGACCAATTTCGAGTGGCTGGCTCGATCGGGGATCGAACCAGTGCCGAGGCCAATCCGCCGAAGCGGACTGCTTGTTAGACACCCGGGTGTAATGGCCTGGCATAGACGACCTAGACCACTACACCACCCTGACTTGCACGTCTGCCGAGTGTTGGACGACGGGTTTGAGTCGCAGTGGGAGGAAGCCTGTCGAAAAATGAAAGGAATTATAGAGATTCGATCTCCGACCCTTGCGGTCGGGGTCGGACGACTTAACGCCCTCAGCCACCACGGCTCATGTCTGACGCCGATTGGAGTGGGTTCTTGACGAGACAATGAGCAGCGGTCAGAGAAAAAAGTTGTGAAGTAATAGGAATTGAACCGCCGATCCTCATACCGGGACCGACGCGTCGACACATCCAGCCACCACGGCTCATGATGGTGACTGCGCATTGCTGTGGGTTTGAAGCACACTGGGGAGGGCAGTAAAAATGCATTTTTCGTAATTTTTTTCAAAAAATCTTGAAAATTTCTAAAAAAATTCAATAGAATTCTTTAAATTGTTCTAAATTTTTTTTTTCAAATTTTTCAATAAAATTTTTTATATTTTTCAAAATATTTTTTTTTTAAATTTTTTGACATTTAAATTTTTGGTGTACATGTATTTGGCCAGTTGTTTCCCCCTCGTTTTCCGCCCTCGCTATTATAGATGTGGCGGGCGGTTCAAGTTTTTCCACTAAAAGCCGGCCGCATTGCTGCCCGCACCACCCGCCTTAGCGATGTCGCGTAGGCCGCCAAGGCCATATGCAGCCGCCCCCTCCCCGTCACCCGGTGAAAAGGTCTGCTCAAACCTTGCCCGATGCACAACCCCCGGCTCCTGCCGTCGACGACGAAAGGGGCTTAAAAATAACCGTCGGGCCTCTGGCAGCGTGGCGTCAGCGCGGCACCCACCGGCGGCGTCCTCGCGGGGAAACAACAACCACGCCCTGCGACGCCCCTCCCCGCCCCTCCCACCTGAGGTCGGCCCGTGCGCCACCGAGCGGCTACGCCCTGTACGCGGTGGGGTTGGCGGCCGGCCCGGCGGTGGCACTGCAGGCTGTTGTGTGAGAAACGAGAACACTCTCTCTCTCTCTCTCTCTCTCTCTCTCTCTCTCTCTCTCTCTCTCTCTCTCTCTCTCTCTCTCTCTCTCTCTCTCTCTCGCTCACACACGCGGGTCGACTAACCAGGCCGGACACACGGGGCAGCCCGGCCGCTCCGTTCCAACAAAGTGAGTGAATACCTGGCTGACCCGAGGTGCCCCAGCAGTGCCCCCGCAGGCGTGGTGGTGCACCGCCCTGGCCCTAAGCCCCACCCACGGCACGGCTCACCTGTTGGCGGGGCGGGCCCGTCAACGCGTTTGCTCGGTCGGTCGCCCCGCTTCGCTGATAGGGAATAGCAAGCGAGGAGAGAGACCCAAAGGGCGCCGGGGCACGGCCATTGACATAGCGGGCCGCGCGCTGTAGGCTGCGCGGTGTGCGTTGGGTTGCCTAGACCGCAGGCGCCGTGGTCCCACTGGAGTGCCGGAGAGGCTGCCTGGGCGGCGGGCGTCACTTTCCCGGCACCCCTTCACAAGGGCACTTCTCCAGCGGAGCGGCTCAGAAGGAGTGGCTCCGGCGACGAACGCAACACTAGTCGACAGTAGTAGACAGAGAAACTAGTGGATTCCAGCGGGCGAGGGACTAGCGGGGCGACTCCAAGGGCGCTCCAGTGCAGGAGAGCGCTCCAGTAAGGCGATCCAGCGGCACGCCGCGGGGACGTGACGCCCGTTAGTTATTCCTGCAGCGTTCCCCGAGGGATAAAAGAGTGGCCGCTTAACACTAAAGAAAGCCGTGCCAGTGCTGCACTGCGGGATCGCCGCGAGCGAGGCGTCCGTTCGCGCCGCCAGCATATAGCACCGCGCTACCGCGCTATCGACGCGCCGCGGGCCGCAGGGCCACAGGTGTGGTTATCACAGGTGTGTGTTGCGTCCCGCGGGAGCGGCGCGATGCCTGCCTGGCCCGGCGCTGCCGACGCACCAAGGAAGGACCACAAAAAGGGAAAGGAGTAGCAGCGGGTCAGAGAGGGGGAGAAAGGGAGGAAGGGGGCTTCCAGGTGCCGTCTGGCCGTCCGCCTGCCTATCCAGTATCCCGCCTTATCGATCGGACACAACACCGCTCCCCCTGTCCCGCCCGGCCCCGAGGGCCCTCCGGCCCTCCGCGGCCGCGTCCCCGCCGCCTGCTGTTCAGTGATCACTCGCCGCCTCTCCCACGGTTCGCATCAACGCCACTTTGGCACTGCCCCGGTCCCATTTGAATGTTTCATCGCAGCCACCCTCCTCCTCATATTTTCCGAGTCCGCCCCTCCTAGCGTCAGGCGGTTACGCCTCCCAGGCGTCGAGCGCCTCACCGCGCGCCCTCGAGGGGCGTCTTGCCAGGGTTGGGACGCGCATTGCTGAGATGGCTGGGGCAGGGCTGGCGCAGGACTGGGGCAGGGCTAGCGGGGACCCTTCAAGCCACCCCCAGCGGCGTCACAGCCTGGAGGCTCCAGTGGCCTCAGCGCCTCTGTAATTGCCAAAACGAGGTAGCCGGGCTGGGCTGACAGCAGGGCAAATGCTGTTAGTCGTTGTAACTAAAATTTAAGTCGGTTTCGAGACCGCTTTTGTCAGACATCACACCGCGCTTTGCAGGGAGCTACACAACGCCTGGCCCTTGTCAAACACAGCAGAAAGAGTTTTGGTGGCTGTAGCAGCTGGGGTAGTTTGGCTCCGACAGGCCCAGCACAAAACACGGTGGGGCTTGGCCGCCGCGCCATGCACCCCATCGCCCCTTTATGGGGTATTAGAGCAGTCACCTGCAGCACCAAGGCGGTCTCCTCCTATCCCCACCCCGCTTCCCTTTTGCCCCCCAGAGTGCGCGAGTGAAGCTGCTGCTTGTTACCGACGGCTCGGACGGCCGAGACGCCCAGAACGGATTCGTTTCTATTCCCGTGGATTCAATTACTTCATTTCCTAGAATTAGATTAACTTCCTGCTCGGCCTGCGCGGTGCCTTTTTCCGGAGGACCGGGAAGAGTGCAAAATAGAAATGAAGCGAAATTGAAAAGGAGCGTGGAGCGCTGGAGAGTGGCGGGCGCGCCTACAGCAGCGAGGCTGTGTCTCGCTCCACATGACCAGGCCCAGGCCCCGCGCCTTCGGTGTCATCGTCGCTCTGTCTCTGCCACGCCAAACAAAGACGCCCCATGAGAGTGCGAGAGAGACAGAGCGATGGAACCAATGTCGGATTCAGCCCCCTGCATGCGCCGAGCGGGCCCTTGTTAAGCGCTGGGAAAAGCGACGCAGCGCGCGTACGTTGGTCATGCTTCTTTGCAGACACGGCCGAAACGCGTGGCTAAGTCACCGTAGGGAGAGCGGGGCGGGTGACGAGTGGTTCGGGTGGGGCGAGGCGAGGCGGAACGGCGCGGGGCGCGGCCGAGGCGGCCGCCACGAACACCGAACGGCCGCGACTTTGGCAGCAACAGGCCGCCGCGAAAGCGACGCGACAGCCAATTAGGCGGCCGGGGCGCGGCGTCGCGGCGTCGCGGCGCTGGGCGAGGCGATGGGAAAGACGCTCACAACGCTGCGGCCAAGGCCGAGGCGTTCCCCGTCACTGACAGTGCAAACAGCGGGTACCCAGCGGGAAGCAATTAAAACAAATACGCAGCGGCGCGGGAGGGAGCCACACCGCACCGCGGTGACGGCGATCAAGCGGCAGCGCATCGCCGGGAACGCGGACGGCGGTGACAGTGCCGTCGGCGCCGTCGGGCAGGCAGGCGTCACGACGAGCACCGCGTCGTATGCACGGAGTGTAGGCGCTCGCCGGCCGGCGGAGACCTACGTGCCATTGGACGGACGCTGGATTGACTTCGGCTCCGCGACGATGCGCGCGACCCGCGAGGCATCGCGAGGGTGGCGTGGAAGGCAGCCGTCAAAGCGGCTGAAGGCGGGGCAGCGGGTGTGTGTGTTTGTGGGGGGGAGGGGGGTGACGTTTGTCCGATCTTCTTTTGTCCGACCTGGCAAAATTTCACCTGACCGTGAATCGGCTGAAAATTTTGTCCGACCTTCTTTTGTCCGACCTCCATTTACCCATTTACAGCGCCACAGGGTCAGGCTGCAGCTGGAGAGCAACTCGGCAGCGCTCAATTGATCCAAACACCCGTGGCTCACGCTCTATGTCAATCAAGACTGGATGCAAGAGAATTTCCCAAAACAAAATTCCTAAGGCTTTTAATTTGTTTTACTAATTTTTGTTCTCCGTAATGGTAGAGCCGGTCAAAATGTGAGGATGCCGGGATTCGATCCACCGACCCGATTGTCGAATACCGACGTCTTTCGGCACTCGGCCACCAAGGCCTGAAGAATGAAGCCGGCTGAGGCAACGGGTTCGAGCCGCGGTGGGATAGACAGTCGAAAATAGGAAGAGATGTGTGAGGTATCGATCGCCCGACCCGGGAGTCGAGAACCGATGCCTCAGTTCTCTTGGCCACCACGGATCATATGCCGCAAAGCGGAGAATAAAGTTCGTCTATGGTTTGATGGTTTGAACCGCACTTGATCGGCCGATCGATTCCCCGTTCTTTTTAATGTCTTTTCTAGTGCGATTCAGACTACCATATGTTTTTTTTTCGACTCTCCGATTTGCACAGGCATTGTGTCACCGCCGCAGGGTCAACAACGTAGTCCTTTGTGCGAGAGAGAGAGAGAGAGAGAGAGAGAGAGAGAGAGAGAGAGAGAGAGAGAGAGAGAGAGAGAGAGAGAGAGAGAGAGAGAGAGAGAGAGAGAGAGAAGAGAGAAGAGAGAGAGAGAGAGAGAGAGGAGGGGGGACCACATGAGAGCATGGCGCGCGCTTGGGGAGCCGCACTATCACTAAGTCATGGGTGTGGCTGTAGTTTGTCCGGTTTGTGGCGTGTCAGTGCGACAAAACACTCACACTCACTCACACAGATGTATACACTCGCGCTCTCACAGACACGAACGCGAATCTCGCTGTAGCCGGAGGACTAATGGAGGCGGAAACAATGCGGCCGGTGGAGCAGCAGGCAGAGGAAAAGGGGGCGTTCCTTTCATGGTCTCGAAAACTGCAGGCTGGAGGCCCAGCGTGGCAAGACGAGCGTGACGACGGGAAGCAACACAGTGAGCCACCCAGCGTCCTTCTGATCCCCTCCCCTCTTCTCCTTCAATCCACTCGCCTTGATGCGCTTCATCACCATGAAAGGCTCGTCAAAGTTAGAGTCCTGGGCGGTGGTGCGCCACGGCGAGGCTACTTCGTCTGCCGTCCGAGGGGGCCGAGGGCGCCGAGGGTGCCGAGGGGCCCGGACACGACTCGGTCGCCAATCGGATCGTGTCGCTGCGGTCCGCACGGCTTCCGCTGGGGTGGCGGGGTTGCTCCCCAAACAGCGCCGCGTTGTGGGCTCGGACCGCGCGCCACTCAAGTGAGCTCATCCGGCGCGCTTCCGGTCACATCGTTTTGAATCATCATCCCTGGAGCATCGTAATTGGCCATGTTCATACACCCGACTTGAGCGACGTGGCCTCTCATTGGGATCATCCATAATCTGACAGGCCGCTGGAGAGAGCGGAGCAGGCGGGGCGCTCCCCGGATGACATTATAATATCAACGAAAGGAGCGCGTGGCCGCCCCGGGCGGGCGCGGGCAGCATGGCGGGTAGCATGGCGAGCGGCAGCGCGGCGGCCGGCATCAATCACTCCATTATCACAAACAACAAAGAGGCGGCTGACGAGCGGAGACTGGGATACCGGGATCAACGGAGCGCACGGCATGATCGGCGCGTCGTTTACCGGGCCACGTGGTGCAGCCACGCTGCGTGTGACGACTGCGACTCCACGACGACAGCGCTGTGGCTGCTGTGACGAGCGCAAGTCTGATACGACTGACTGTGTGACGGATACGAGGACTGCGACTCTGTGACGACTGTGACGGGGCGCAAACATCGAGTGTGCGCCCAGCAAACGGCCCCACAATCGGCCCCGCAATAACAGCGCTGCGGCGGGGACGACAACAAGGCGGCACAAACAGGCTGCCAGCGCGAGATAGGCTTCGCGCTTCGCTCGGCTTCGCCGCCATCGCCGCCCTGTTTTTCTATGCATAGGCTGTGATGCTTGCGCCTCGCACTCCTTTTTCGTGTGATTACGGGCCATCCGGGCCGTGGCGTCGCGACATCGCGTCCCGCTGCACGGCAACTGTTGCTGCACCCTCGCCGTCGCTGGGCTCGGCGTCCCTGCGGCTCCCCCTGTTTCCCTGCTGGTGCTCGTCGGTGCAGCCCGGCGGGCAGGCTCTAGGGCAGGCTCTAGGACAGGCCGCCCGGCCGGCCCGCTTGCGTTTGCCTGATCAAAGGGCAAGGCGCTCTGACGAACGGGCGGCCTCAAGCGCCGCAAGCGCCATCTGGATGGCGTCCGCCCGGAGCGGCTGGAGCGCGGGTCGCCCTTGGATCAGCGGTCCCAGCCCACCCAGCAGCCGCTCGCCCTCCTCGTGGCTGAATAATCCAGGGGCCGGAAAGGAAAGGCCGACAATGGCGGCTCGAGGCCTGGTGGCCGCCATCGTGGCCACGTCGGTCCCCGAGGCCCGACTGCCCCAAGGAGGGCGCTGTTAGGCCGCCCGTCACCGGTCCCACCTTGCGGCAGGCACTCCCCCACCCCCATTGCAGCCCCACGAAACGAGTCTGCTCGCCAACTAAGGGTTCAGAGAAAGGCGCGACGGCACACCCCGCTACACACGACATTGCTATGGAGTTTTTGTTTCTGCATTGCTTTGCAGGAAATTGAGCGTACGTTTTAAAACGCACGAATTCGTGTGTAGCTAAGAACAGATACGTGCGTGCATGCGCTGTACGTCGTGCAAAGGCTACGCACAATAAACAACACTGTAATTAAGTGTTTAGGCGTGGAGGGTAACGGCCAGAACGATGTTCCGCCATATCTCCGCCTGCCTGGCTCCATCTCTGGCCGACCTCACGCGCATTATGAGCTCCACCCTATTGTGAAAACAACATACCTGGCATTCCTCCCTGGGCCCCTGCCAGCCGCAGCCTCCTCTGCGAGCCCCCTCTGTTAGCCCCCTCTGCGAGCCCCCTCTGCGAGCCCCCTCTGCGAGCCCCCTCTGCGAGCCCCCTCTGTTAGCCCCCTCTGCGAGCCCCCTCTGTTAGCCCCCTCTGTTAGCCTCCTCTGCGAGCCCCCTCTGCGAGCCCCCTCTGCGAGCCCCCTCTGCGAGCCCCCTCTGTTAGCCCCCTCTGCGAGCCCCCTCTGTTAGCCCCCTCTGTTAGCCTCCTCTGCGAGCCCCCTCTGCGAGGCCCCTCTGTTAGCCCCCTCTGCGAGCCCCCTCTGTTAGCCCCCTCTGCGAGCCCCCTCTGTTAGCCCCCTCTGTTAGCCTCCTCTGCGAGCCCCCTCTGCGAGGCCCCTCCGCGCCCTCCTTCCGGCCCCGGTACAGCCAGCGGCTGCTGCTGCTTGACAGCATTGCCGGGCAAAGTTTTGAACGTGGACCAATCCGTGATGTTCTGTATCGAGCGACGCGGGGCAGAGGCACGCAGCGGGAGGGAGGGGCCCTCCGCGGCCGCGCTGCCACGCACCATCCCTGCCCCACCCCCAATATCCTTCCGCGGCGCACTCCACCAAACAATCGCTGAATAAATTGACGAGAGCCGCACGCTGCCTCCCCCTCGTTCCACCCACACCGCTTTAGCCGGCCCCAGTTTTACACGAGCGGGCCGCGCGCGGAAGGCAGCTGGACAACTTTGCTCCCAATGATTCAGCACATGTTGCTGACGACCAGCCCGACTGGCTCTTTGCTCTGTCTCTGGGCTGCAAACCACATCACTCACGGGATGGGGGCCTGCATGACTTCCCCGAGGCCCCACTGCAAGCCCATTTGATTTCCGTGCTGCTCCATCTAGTTTCGATCCGACCTGCAGCACCATAGCAGAGCCATTTATGCGTTCGATTTCCGCTAATCCAGACACGGTGAAAAAAAAAAACATCAGAAAAGGGGGATTAACTTCGAGCGTGGTGCTTTTTTAATGGCGGGGACTGTCCCCCCCCCCCCTCCCCCCAAAACTGCCCCTCGCAATCGGTGCTGGGGTGATGTGAAGCAAAAAGTTAAAACCCAAATAATGTACGCTGCTTCATCTCTCACGAACATTGATTGACGCGGGGTCCGTGAAAGTACAGCAGACTAGGATTTTAGTGACAGGCCCGCTTCCGCTCAGGCAGCACTTTGCTGTCAACACTTTCTTACAGCAGCCAATATTTTGACGTACGAAGCCTCCATAGTTGGAAGGTTTCGTTGCCAAGTTTGCCGAGTTCGCGACCATGCTGTGCTCATAAACGACACCCACCCTGCCCATTCTTAAACTCCGCCCGTTTTGAAAACGTGATGAGGGAACAACGCCCACATTGATGATTGTTTCAACATGCTGACCCCTCTCTCCCAGCCGGCCACGCTGGCAGCGCTGATTGCGGGGTGTCTGCCATCCATCATTATTCACCCCGACCCCTTCGCCTCTTCGTTCTTGCGAGGGCCCCTCGAGCCGGCCGTTTAATCCGGGTGTTTTGCCGCGTCGCAGCAGCACCACCACCAGCGGCGCAGACGGTGAGAAATGGGCGCCGCCGGCAAGTACCACCACGTCGACACGGCGTCACGTCCAATCACCGGCCGGGCCGGCGGGGGGCCTGGGCGCCATCGAGGAGGAGCCCGCCGCGCTGCACCGCGCCACGCGCCGGCCCCGCCTGCCCCGCCTGCCCCGCCTGCCCCGCCAGCGCCGCCGGCCCCGCCTGCCCCGCCTGCCCCGCCTGCCCCGCCTGCCCCGCCTGCCCCGCCTGCCCCGCTGCCCCGCCTGCCCCGCCTGCCCCGCCTGCCCCGCCTGCCCCGCCTGCCCCGCCTGCCCCGCCTGCCCCGCCTGCCCCACCTGCCCCGCCAGCGCCGCCGGCCCCGCCTGCCCCGCCTGCCCCGCCTGCCCCGCCTGCCCCGCCAGCCCCGACAGCCCAGCCGGTCGTGTGATTGTCACCTGTGGGTGCGCCGTCCTGCGCGCCAAACTGAATCTCCAGCGCCGGGTCCAATCCGCGTGGGCGGTGTCGGTCGTGTCGGCGCGGTGGGGGTGGGGTGGTAGTGACACGCATGATGGCCTCGAAACACAATTCGAGCGGCCGGTGTCGGTGTCTCGAAAACAGTGAACGCTACAAGCGTTACGCAGAAAACGATGCATTTCGGAAGTTGAATTTAAAAATCTAGTTTGGAACATGTGCTTCACGTTGGGGTTGGGACTGTTTACCGCTGCAGGAAGAACACCAATTTACAACACTTTTAGCGGCGCGGCTCAGCAAGGCTCTGCAAAGGCCCCACCCCCGCGCGTGGCCGCAGGACGCATCGAGTGCAAGCAATTAGCCTTGTTCGCTTCTGCAAACGAGCAAATGCCTTCGAGAGCGCGCTGCGCCCTCGTCAGTTGGAGCCAGGCTTGGGAATACAGTGTTTACCCGGCCGGAGGGAAGACAGATATGTGCGGGAATGGGCATGCGCGGATAGACGCGGCCGGCGTGGGGATAGAGGGGTGGGGCGGCGGAAGGATAGACGACGGCCCGTGCCGCCGTGGCACGCTGCAGCGCACAGAGACCCGGGGAAAGGAGAGTTCTCCCCGCCGTACCTCTGCGGTTCCCAACCTTTCTCGGCTCGTGACCCAAAAAAGTGTGCCAAACATTTTTGTGGACCTACAGTCAAAGATTTGGTCCGCAATCCCTTACAGGGTTCTCCAAATCCGTCGACAATCAAGGAACACCTGCCTGAGTTTCCTGGAGTCTTTAATAGTACATGCGTATTACGCCGAGGCGCCGAGCCGCGTAAATACAGCGCCGCGCCCCACGTGTCTCAAAGCAGTCGCCCGAGCCACTGACGTCAAAGTGCACCAGCGCCGCTACCGCGTGTGGCGGCCTCGGTCCGCCCCATGGTCCGCCCCCTCCTCCCCTTCTCCAGGCGATGACGGCGGTGTAGTGTGTCCTCCCCTCCCCCAACCCCCCGCTGGGTAAAACTTCGCAGTAATTGGCGCCCAGCAGCGCATTATTGATCAATTGCGGCGTCGGAGATTAGAGGCGCTGCGTTGGTCGACGCCGCTACTGCGATAATCTCGGATGAAACGGTGAAAGGTCTGCGTGACCCCGATCAAACCAGCAGCAGCGCGGGAAAAGGGAAATAAAGCCGTGCGCTGGACACACTTTTTTTTTTTTTTTTTTTTTTTGTCGGTCGGGCCGTGTAAAAGCTGCAGCGCTTTTCATCTCGCGGCCGCCGAATAATACAGCGGTCGTTTGAGCACGGCCGTACGCCGTCGAGGCCCACCGGCTCGCCGACAGGGCTCGCCGTCAAGGCTGTGCGGCAAAGACAATGGCCCCAATCAGGGGGTGAGTGGCACCTCTATACTCACGGCGTGGGTTTGGGCGGCGCGGGCTCCGGGGGCTTCTCCTCCGGCGGTGGCTCCTCTGGCGGCGGGGCGGCGCGGCCCGCGGTCGGGGCCAGCTTGTTGACTGCAACAGGGATTACACGTCGCCATTGTACTACCATCAAGCCACGGAGACGCACACGGGCATCTCCCACTCTAACAAAGCGAGGGATACACGACGACCGGGCATTTCCTTTTTTTCCCAGGTGATATCTCGGGGCGCTGGGCATGAATGGCACCTCCGCTGGGTCCAGCATCCGAGTGCCTCTGTCTCGACAACGTATACTGGACTGAAGCGAGACCATCGGTGCTTGATAGAAGAAACAAGCATAAATTTGATCACCCGCAACGAGGGCTTAAACACTCAAGTAATACCCTGTACATACAAGCCCAGTATTACGCGTAATCATTTTGGGGTCAAATGTGAAAAAATTGAATCATTTCAACGCCACAATACACGTTTAATACCACCGTAATAGCGTGATCCTGGTTAGTCTGTACATAATCTTTTGAAGTGTTTACTCCCGCGCCCGCAGCCGCACAATATTTTGCCAAAGTTGAGCCTGTTTCCAAGCCGGCACCTTTGTTGTTGCGGTGCGCGCTGTTGGGGACTATAGAACTATAGACTATAGACTCGAGCATGTTCGCCTTTGCGGCTCCCATGCGTTGGCCGTCGACGAGCCCCAGCGCTTTTTCCTCCTTCGCGGCCCTCTTCCCCGAGTCAGCCGGCAACGGGAGCAGCCGCGGTCCCGTCCCGTCTCTCCCAATTATCTTAGCGCTCCGCGCCACTGGAGGGGAAGGAAAACAGGAAGAGGACGGCTTATGCGGTTCTAGCAAAGCGGAGAAATCGTTTTCGACTTAATGATGGGAGCCCAGCCAACACTGTCGCGCGCCGCGCCCCAACAGGTGGCGTGCGTGCGCGACGCTGCTCGCGCTGCGCTTGGCTTTGCGGCGGGGCGAGCGCGGGCGCGAGAGGCGCTACGAGGATGAATGTAATTTGCCAAGGCGAAGCTAGGGGGAAAGGGGAGGCTTGAGGAGCGAAGCTTTTAACGGCCGTGTGTTGTCGTTTTATGTGCCGCGCTCTGCCCGGCCGTGTGCCAGGCCGGCGAGAATAACATCGAGTTGCGACACGCACAGATTGACGAACGAGGGAGGACGGTCACCTGCTCACGTCCAACGCACGCGCCGCGCGTGTATGCTCCCGACGACCAACCGGTTCTCCTGTTCTGTTGCCACGGCAACTCACCCGGCAAATGCGATTTACAGTGGGAACTCTTTGTTCACGTCAAACTTGGTCTGCTACTTCCGCGACGCTGAGGGACGAACAGAACGACGGGTGACCTAATGCGGCCAAACCACTGAGCCCATCGCTCTTCATCGTGAGCACCATTGAATGGGGTTTTACTTGTTTTGAAAATCGGCCGACCCGACAGCTGAGAGCATGATAATGATGGTGATCGTTTTCGTGGACAGAACAGCGACACGACAATCGACACAACAATCGGCTTGGGAATAGCAATTAAAATTAACATTCAAGATACCTTCTCGGTTTTTGCCGCAGTGCCATGGGCTGGGTGAATAACCAGTCGTGGATCCACTC
Organism: Stenchaetothrips biformis; assembly: GCA_030522485.1. Taxonomy (NCBI): domain Eukaryota; kingdom Metazoa; phylum Arthropoda; class Insecta; order Thysanoptera; family Thripidae; genus Stenchaetothrips; species Stenchaetothrips biformis. The sequence continues at coordinate 22,465,879 of CM060086.1, read as the reverse complement.
ACCTCTGTCCTGCGCCGTCATGAGCCCCGTGGACAGGGTCTGCCGCAGCTTGCTGAGGGTGCCGGTGTCGTCGCCGCCGCCCGGCCCCGCCTCCCCCGTCGCCACCATCTGCAACACAAGCAAGTCTCAGAGTCACTAATCACTGACTGCCGCGCCGCCTTCCGACGACCCAACGCCATGGCGGGGCACGACGCCCGGCGGCAATGCCCCGCCGCGCCCCGCGCCCCGCTCCCAGCGCGGACGATGCCGATAAGGGTGAATATAAGAGGGGAAGGCTGGGCGGCCCGGCGATCCATGCCAGCCCAGAATCGAATTTGGAAGGCGCCTCCACCCCGATCTGCAGGGAGGGAACAAAGCCGTCGGGAAGGTGATGAATGAGGCCGCGGAGGTCAAGGCGGCATGCGGGCCAGGATGCCGTTGCCGCCTCGCTGCGATGCACTCCGCGCGCAGCACGAGCGAGGGGACGGCGGATGGAAGTGAACGGAGTAGATACACCTGGTGACCTGATGTTCTCTCCGCGCAAATACATATCGGGCGGGCCGACCACTTCCTAGTGAAACGACCCCTTCACACTTAACTTTTGTGGACTATTTTTACGCATAATTAACTTGCCGAAGAGGTTCATTCCGTGTTCTACGATGTAGAATGGTGAAGGTGTCCCCCTAGCTCGGCGGCATAGGCCGCGCGCCGTCACAGGGGCGTTGCGGGCTGCCTGCGGCCCAGGCGCTCGAGAGAACCAGACAGCAGAGAGGATGCCGTGTACACGGGCCGCTCTTCAGTACGGAGCAATCACCACCCGCACAGTGTGCAAGGGTGCACAGAGACAATGTCTGAGTTCTCTCTCTGGGTTTCATTCCCGCGGTGCTCCAGCCATCAGCGCCCACTTCGCTTGAGGCCCAAAGTGCCCTGGGCCGCACTGCGCCGCACTGCGCCGCACAGCGCCGCGCTGCAGCCGGGTGGCGTATTGACTAGGCGGCGGGACGGGGCAGGGCGGCCAGGGCGCGGTGGCGGCGTGTCTCTTTCCCACAATCCCTCCTCTTCGAGACGGCTCCCATTTCTTCGCGTTGGCGGCATCGCATTGTGTGCCATTGTCACTGAGGGCGGCGCGCGGCACTCCAGGGGCCGCGGCACAGCGCGCCAGGCCTCCATCACCACCATCCCAGGGTGCCCCACAGTCACTAGCTCCCTCTGCCAGCACTATCTGCCTCCCCCAGCCACGTGGCCACGACGCCAGAGGACCGCGGCGGGGAGATAATTTGCGGCACATCTCGGCACCGCGGCACCGCCGCTTCGCGCCAAATAGAATCCCCGGCGAGGGCGGAGCGCCGAGGCGCCATGAAATTCCTATGAGCGCCCCGGCGACGCCATATGCCCTCCTCCCCCGTTCCCCTGTCCCTTCCGGGTCCTCGAAGGGCTGCTGCAAACTTGCGGCGATTACAGACCCGCGTCCACCGCTGGCGCTGTTCCTGCCCTGGGCGACGACGACGGTGATGATCTGGCTACGCGCGGCCGACAAGTGCGTCCTGGCGGAATCGTGCTCTGGTGACTTCGCCCGCGTGGAAGGATCAGTAGTTAAACTGCAATTAAAACTGCAGTGGCTCATCTGCAGTTTCTTTCTGTAGTTCTTTTCTTCCCTTAGATTGTATTTGAAGTGTTATCAATTTTGTATTGTCCGCTGCAGTCAGTAATCTGCTTTGAAGTCGACACAAACTGTCCTTTAACTGCATTTTTGCTGCCAGATCCAACTGCAGTCTAGATGGGCATTCCGGAATGTAGTTGAAACCTCAGCTAAAATTCGCTTTATTTTCAAACGCAAGTGTCGATATCAAATATACTTCTGAATTGCTCTTGTCTTACACATGGAGAGTAAAGACAAGTATACGACATATACAGTCCCAGGCTCAATTTGGAATGTAGACAAAAACTACAATTTAAGTTTATCACACTAGAAGTCAAAGTGTACTTCCAACTTCACCCTGAATGTCCTTTCAAGTGGCTGCCTTGGAATGATTCAAATCACCTAAATTTCGCCGAGTGAAACTCCGCACTGCTTCCAAATCGTTATGTTTTGACAATTGCCGGGGAAATTCCCGGAGGAGTGGCCCGCGCCGAGCGAGGAGCTGCTGTAATCCCTCGTCGACCTGCGCGCGGGCATGGCCAGTGGCATCGCCCGCGCTGGAGCCAGACTCTCAGACGTCTCCGTAGCGCAATTGGCAGCGTTGCGGTCCGACAGTCCGGAGGTCCGGGTTCAACTCTCCATCTGACTATGACAAATTACAATGACGAAGAAAAATAAAGGAAGCTACTGAGGGAGGGCAATTAACAATGCCTTCAAATCCAAAAAAAAAAAAAAATTTTTTTTTCGCAAAACAACATTTTTAAAGAAACTGTCAGGAACTGTCCAAAAAACTGCAGTTAAAACTGGAAACGTCCGAAATAAGTACTGCTTTTTTTGCAGTTCAGGTGCAGTTAAGTGTACTTAAACTGCATTTTAATTGCAGTTAACTGCACTCGAACTGCAGCTGGTTATCTGAAGTTAGACTGTGGTCAATGCATACTTCAAACTTCAAACAAAATAGCGCATTTGTGAACACTTTAAGAACAATTGAGTGACACTTCAACTACCCTCCTTATTCACTGCAAAGTATAGTGTGATTTCAGTTCCTGGGTACAATTCAGATTGCAGATTCTCCCACGCGTGACACGCTCTAGCGTGCAGGACAGCGCGTACGCGGCGCAGCGCACGCGGCACAACGCACTGTGACGCGCGGCGGACTCGCGGCCATTAACCGGGCCGTCCAGTGGCGCGGACTGGGCTGGGAATCAATGGCGGGTCGGAACATTGCACTGCGATTCAGGATGGAGAGCGGCTGGCGTTGGTGCGGTGGTAGATGACTACCTGCATGTGGCCCGAGGTCCACGTGAGGGTGGCGGTGTAATGTTGCCGAGCCGCCTTCCATCCTGAATCGCAGTATAAAACGCCAGTATAGCAGGCACGAAAAAAAATGGAACCCTACGACCCTAAATTTTTCAAAATTTTCGAAATTTCTTGAAATTTTATTTTTGGTGTACATGCTTTTGGCCAGTTGTTTCCCCCTCGACTGAACCCAATGGCGGTAAGCAGTGAATTCCGAGATGGTGGTATTGCCGGGTATGTTGCGCCAATCGGACGGAGATAATCAGGGGCAGGCGGCCATTTGACCATGTTTGCGGGTCAAGTCGCAACGCTGCACACAGCTCAACACCGTTCCGCGTCGGGCCGTGCTGGCTTGGCTTGGCTCTTGGCTGCCCTTCGCGTGGCTGACGCGTGGCTCTTGTCCAGCAGTGGTTTGCTGTCACTGCGAGGCGCCCCGAAGCACGACATGCTGCGCACTTGAAAGCCCAGTTGTTGTCGGTCGAACAGAACGAACAGCGCGCCAAGAAACGCCCATCACTGTCCTGCAGGCAGGCCGTCCTGGCGCCGCGTCCCGCCTCGCAAACCAACTCGTGGCCCACCGCCGCCACCGCGCACCACACACCGAGGAAACTTTCCAACTTGGCCGCTTCCTGCCTCTTTTGCTTCGCGAGCGCGTCGGCGTCTCCGCGGGCTGTCGAAGAGTCGCCGCGGGCTGACGGTGTCTGTGCGGGCTGACGGCGGAGTGGATATCGAACTCAAGGGCGTTCTCAAAGGCGCGTCGCCCCCTTAGCCATTGCCTTCGTCTCCGTCGACCTCGATGCTGCTGCTATTGCATCACTTGACCCCCACTGGCTGCCACGCGCCGCGCTTTTTCTCCTGTTCCCCGTCCGAGTTTCCGAGAAGCCGCAACAGCTTTTAGTGACGCCGCAGTTTTATTCGCCATGGGCCGCCGCAACGTCTTGGCGCGGTGCAGAGGCAAGGCGGGGGCACGGTGGAGCGAGGCGCGAGGCGGGAGAGATTTGTCGGTCGAGGTAAGACGCACGAGGCAATAACGCGCGGGAGAAGGATAAGGAGAAGAGAAAAGAGAGAGGACAAATAAAAAGTTCCAGATTGGCCGCTTGCGCAGAGGAAGAGGGCGAAAGGAGTCCTCCGAGCGAATGTAATCTTAATTCTACCGTTTTAATTGTGCCATTGAACTAACTTTCTGGGAGACCCGCGTGCCGGCGTCGACGCGCTGGCCTCCCACCGCGGCTGCAGCTCCGCGGCAACGCGCCACACTCAAGAATCGGTGACATCGCCTCCTGTCTTACACACAAAACGGGGAAGCGCTGTCGGCACTGCCGTGATGGCGGCCGTTGGATTCAATGCCCCGAGTGAAACGGCCGCGGGGATCAAACAAAGGCCGTGGTGTCCGGCGGCAGCATAGCGGCGGTGGGCCGTTACTCGGCCAAGTGCGTCATCGGGGCGGGGCGGGGCGGGGCGGGGCGGGGCGGGGCGGGCGGCTACGAGGAATTGAGACGGCGCGCACGTGACCGGGGTGGCGAGCGAGGTGCGAAAACGGCCCTGTGTGGTGCGCGCTCCCCGCCGGGTGCTGCGCCCCGCCCACCAAACGACACTCAACGGGTCCACGGCGTCCTAATAAGGGCGTGGGCGTCACTCACCTTCTTCATGAAGGACATGACGTTGGTTGGCAGCATGGTGTGGCGGTGGGCGGTGCCTTCCTGTTGCTGGTGTCGAGGAGTCTCACATAGCGGCACGCCGCCCTGCTGCCATCGTCTGCATCTTGGCCACCTGCAAACAACGGCAGCACATGAATCTGCTAGCAGGAAAATGGCTCCAGAGAAACGGGGAATCTCAATTGTGACTCGGACTGGAACAAGCAAAAGAACAAAGAAGAATGATTCGGAAATGATTAGAGGTATGCGGGGTGGATGGACTCTGGATCTTCTCAGACAATCCGCCGTGTCTGACTTTTCTGGTGGCTTAGTCTTGTTTTCCCTTCGGCCAAGTCATCATTGCAAATACCAATATGCTCGTTGATGGGATGTAGGATTGGGATGGATTGTTTGTATCGGCTCACAGGCCACTCGGGAAGGGTCGTCGGGCCGTTTGCGTGGGTTAGACGCTGCAGGTAACAAGGCCCAGGCTGCAGCCAACGAGCCCCAGCTGGGGTCCAGTGCGCCGCGGGCGAGTCCGGTGCCGGCTCAGGAGCGCGGCTAGGGCGGCAAAGAGGGGCCGCAGGACGAGGCGTCCCTTTGAAATCCGTGCGGTGTGGTGAGGAGCGGTTCAGAGCGGCACGGCGCGTCCGCCCCGCCGCCCCCACTCACGCCCCCGCCGCCCCCACTCACGCCCAGGTGTGCCCAGCGGAGGCGCACAGACATTTCATCTAAGTTGCCCCGACTTGTCCGAGGCAAATAACGCAATATAAAGACGTCTTGATCCCCTGGCCAGACCAAGGGCATCTGGCTGACCCTTCTCGGCAAACCTCCTGGCGAGGGGGAGCCGCGTTATTCGTCGTCTGCTACAAAGTAATAACACCGCGTGTCGTGTCACTGCCCCCAGTGGCGTCGCGACGTGGGGGGCGGGGGGGGGGGGGCTGCCAGCGACGCGAGTCCAGCTGGCGTGTCCAGCCCGAGCGCGACGAGGGGGAAAAAAGAACAAAGTCACCCCCTCCCCTTTTTGACCCAAAGATGGCCACATAAAAGGTAGACAAACAGACACACGTAGCCCCTGATTCAGTGAGCAAACGATGCTACTTGCCCCCTCGCGTCCAGCCATGCTGTCTAGCCCCTGGTGGGCCTCCTGCCCAGCGTGCCCCGAGCGGGGCGGCGTGCTCCCAGCGTGCCCCCGCCGCGCAAGGCGCATAACGCCGCACATATCCCCCCCCCCCCCTTTCCTGACCTGCATCCTTCCGGCGCCCGACTGCGAGGCGAGGCCCCGCGAGAGCCCCGCGCCCAAAGCCCACCCCACGGCGGCCCCAGCCAGCACCGTGACCCTGAGGCGGCACGATGCCGTCACAGCCGCCCTCTTCCCTTCGTTCGCATGCGCATTTTAAATAAAGCATCATTCGCGCAGTCCGTTAAAAGAGTGTCTCAGGCAAACGGTCGTGACACGACTGCCTTTTTTTGGCGTATCTGTTAGTCTCTGTCTAAACCTGCAGCCCCACGTGACGTTCGTCCGATCCCTCTGAAATTTGGCTTGGTCCTTGGGGCTGGGTCAGCGGTGGGAGGGTCGGACACGCGTCGATCACCGCCAACGCTAGCGCCACGCCCACCGAGCGCCGCCGTGTGCGGGGGACGAACGCGTCGTCCTGTCACGCCCGTCGCCGCCATGCCGCGGCTCGCGCTTTGAGTCTCAGACGGGAAGCCGCGCCTCATAAGCCCGCCCCGCCTCACCACCGCTGATTCTGGCGGCGATATGTTGCTTTCCAGCTCCACGCACGTCCCATCCACCTGGCCGACCATCATGTTCGTTCTCTGTGAGCTCGTGTTGCTGTTGCTACGGTCTCTGCCCCAGCGGGTCAGGCTTGGCGGACGCAACTCTGGACACTTGTTGGGCTTTAGCTTCCTCAGACGGAACTCGATTCGATGGCTCTTCCCATCGAGGGGTCTTTGGTGCCACCTTGCGTTTGATTCGAGTCCTATGCCACAGACCAAACAGCCAGGGTTGTGATGTCCTCTTGGTCTTTCCGTCCCACCCGAGTGCCCTAGCCTCAGGTCGCCGTCGTCATGGCTTTCATGTTGAGGCGGACGATAAGACCCCCTGTCCATTTTTCCATTGCGCAACCCAGTGGCTAGTGGCCCCTGGGGGGCCGCCTCGACAGGGTCCACTTGTTGCGGCACGGCACGGCACGGCGCAAGGTGCCTCAGAAAGCGCGGCACTGTGTCCCTGAATAGATTGCAGTAAATTTTTGCATGACCGCCAGTAGCAGTATACGCGAGTGTGGGTGTGTGTTGATGAGTTCACGTCTGAGTGCGTGTCGATGTGTTGCGTATATGGTGTGTGTGCTTGCGTGTGTGCGCTCAGCGCTGTCTGCGCTGCACCCCATCATCGGCGCCTGCACTAATTGCTTTGATGTGAATCGGCGGGATTCCTCCTCCTCCGCACGCGGTGAAGTGGCCGTCTTGCCTCGCCGTGCCCAGCCGTGGCCGTCATGCCCAGCTAGACGCGGCGTCGGGTTCGCTTCGGTGTCTTCTTGCAGCAAACCTCGCCCCAGGCTGTGACTAGCCGTGACCGACCAATCTCGTGAGACTCGCAACCCGGTTTTTCTTGTAACTTCATCATGTCCTCTGAGTTACAATTAACGGATTTATCTTATTTTTCATTCCAGACGGTGAGCTCCCTTCTGCCATCAGTACGTTGAACAGTCATGCTTCGTCCCCGTTCGTCCCCTGCCTTCTTTTGCCGAGCAATGCAAACCGACGAGCTTATGAAAAATGCAACCCAAGGAAAGAACCTGAATCTGCGAAGGGAAAGAAACACGCCCACCTTCCATTTCAGTCGAGTCTAGGCACTGGCTTGATGAACAAGTCAGAAACATCATCCTTGTCCGTCAGTCCATTAATGGATGTGGTTTGACACTTTGGTGCTCGCGAACGGCGCGCAGCTTTCAGGTCAGGACCCGCCTACTAAACGAAGACGTGCGCTGCCAACCCGGCAACACGAACTACCTTTTAGGGAGATGTTTTGAATTTCTAACAATCCGAATCTAGAGCAAACTCGTGAAGAAAGAAGAGAACTGCGTTTAGCGGTGCACGTCTCTTGTTTCAGGCGTACAGAACTCTACGCTCCGCGCCCGTAGAATTATTTGAGACGTCATTCACGGCACGGGCTTTCGCTTCCCTTCCCCCGCTTCGCCTCTCACCAACCATAATCATCGTTCCGCGGAAAACTTCCAGACTTGTTGCCGTACGAATTTCGTAATAGCTCCAAACATTCTCGTTTCTGTACTTCAAGAAGGTATTTCTGAGAAGAGTAGTTAAGAAGAAATCAAGAATATTTACGAGATCAGCCCGGCTGTGCCTCTTCCGTGATTCGCTCGAACGGACCCCAGTGCCCCGCCGCGCCTCGCCGCCTACAGCCGCACCACGCCGCGCCGCGGTCGCCGAGTTGGAGCAGTGTTTCTCATCAGAATGCCGGGGCGCGCCAAATAGGATCGCGTTATGCTAACTTCTCCTCGTCACTTTCTGCCCGGCGGCTTTGCGTTGCGCGGCGCAGCGCGGCGCGCTTCGATTAAGTGGCGTCTCTGAGAGAGGAGCGACTTGCAAACGAGGCGCTGTCGGGGTCGCGCGCGTCTCTGCTGGCTAACGAGGCGGATTATTTTTTGGCGGAGACTGTGCGGCCTTTGCAGGGACGTGAACACGCGTGGCCAGTGGGGCCAGTGGGGCGAAAAACACGTGGCAACGTGTTTGGCCAAGGCAAGCACGAGGCAGCAGCAGGGCGACAGCAGGGCGGGCAAACTTGCCTCCGCAAGAACACGCTGCGCATCGATAGACGGGCGCAGCCGATCAATCCAGAAAACCCGCCTGCTTCCTTCCGACCTAAAGTAAAATCAAACAAAGTCTCCTCTAAAGCAGTTTAGCAACCACAAGATGCGCCCCACGGGCGAAGAAGCTGCTTTGGATGAAATGGAAACGGCAACTTTGGCCAAGGTCAGCGTGAACAAAAACAACAACAACAAGACTAGGGCCGGCAGACGATGGCGTCGTTGCCCACTTTCCGCTGCTTTTACCACCAACCTAACCTTCCCGCTTTACAGCCCCGTTTTGATGAACATGAACACGGGTCAGGCTGGCCTGCCGGCCCCGGGCTTGCTGCCCACCCTACCCCCATCTATGCAACGCACCTCACGTGCTTACCAAACTAAACTTTTTTTCCATAATTATCAACAGGGGGGGGGATGTAAGAATCGGCACGCCTTTCGCAAAACACAAAGATCCCGAAGGATCCGCTGGGGATTGCCGCGCCACTTGCTCGCTGCTCGCTTCACGACGACGGTCCTTCGAAGGACGAGGATTCCTACCTTCCTTTCGCTTCGTGCGCAAGCAGAGTGGAAGTGGAGAACAAAAGCTGCTCACCGAGATAAAGGCTTCGACCGCACAAAGAGGCGAGCCAAATGGAACTCGCTGCGGTATGGCCAGCCAACCGCCTTGCATGCGCTGTGCTGCGCTGTGCGCTGCAGGTGGCGAGCCAGCGCCGAGAGGCTGTCCCGGGCCGCTGGTCTTTGTGGGCCCTCGCCCGCCGCCCTCGTGGCGCCTTGACCCTTGGCTGCTTTGTTGGACAGTCCTGCTGCGGACACACGCCCCGCTGCCCCGTGATGGCCCTCACCCGGCCTCTCCCGCCCGTTCTGGTAATTACATTAAACAGTCGGGGGCGAATAATGCGCTGCTGCCGTGTTTTAAGCGCGCTCGGTGCCTCGCGCCCTCAGTAACTCTGCAGCGGCAAAGCTCCTGTCCAAACAAGAACGACGTCGCGCGATGTGGGTGTGTGTGTGTGTGTGTGTGTGTGTGTGTGTGTGTGTGTGCGCGCGCGCGCGCGTGCGCGCCTGTCCGTCTACATTGGTGTGTGTGGCTGTGTTCACAAAGACGTACCCGCTCGTGTGTGTGTGTGCGCGCGCGCGTGTGTGTTGGCTCCAATAAAGTATCCCGAGATAGCAAACACCAGTTTACTTGGCGTCGCGGCGCTGAAGCAAGGAGTAACCGAACTGGAGGCCTTCCCTGGTGGCATGGCGGGCTTAGCACGAGCCGGCCAATTCCAGGGGAGCCAATTTAAGGCCGCCGTCGCATCGTATCGGGCACAATGGAAAGCCAAGTGGATTAAGGTCATTAAGCTTGGATTCTGTTGACCTTGCAGCGTGCTGTGCACGGGGCTTGGCGTGGGCGCGTCGGGAGCACGACGTAGGAAACGACGTGGGGCACGGCCCAGGACGTCCGGGCAAGCCTCGTACCACCCCGATCTAGTTAGCGCAGAGGCCTGGAGGACACGGACTAGTTGCGCGACGCTCACACACAGACAGACAGACAGGCTGACAGATGGACGCACAGACAGGACAGACGGCCAGACACACACAGTGCCGTCGCGAGCTGTGTACAGACCGCCCGATGCAGCGCAAAGTCGCCTCCAATTCGGAGTTTCGAGGAATCGAGGATTCCATTTCGCTTTTACCCTGCGGCTCCCCCCCCCCCTCTCCACCCCATACAGCGCATCACCCCGCAGTCGACCGACCATCCAGTCCCCTTGAACGTCCCCAACTGCGGGAGGCCGACCCGATTCCCTGGGAAAATACTCGAGAATCGGAACGGGGCAAGCACCATCAAAGTTTACACCCCGCCCTGCCGGCCCTGTCCCGCCTCCAGAAGGGCTCGCCCATGCGGCCGCCCTATCAGCCCGCCTTCCTGGCTGCGCCGCCAGGTGCACGGCCTCCGCGGACGGCCCCGGCCTGCAAGTTTCATGACTCCATGACTTTTTCATGGATATCCATCCGACGACGGCCACACCGCCGCCGCAAACAATCAGCGGACCCTGATGCAAACGGCCCCTCTGCGTGGCGCGCCGGGAGCGTCGTGCGAGGCACTGACCGTTCAGACGCCCACTCTGCACGGGCCATAAACTATAAAAAAGCGGCGCGGAAACGGCGTCGCTGGCCCGGCGTTGAGAACAGGTGGCTTCGACACGTGTCGTGAAACACTGTCTCCCTGATGGGGCGATGACGGCCCATTGCGCTGCGCACGTGGGGCGCGTGAGCCGGTGACCCCGCAGCCATGCGGAGCCCTACTCACGCTATCGGCTGCGTCCGATGTTCCATTTCCCGCATGTCAATGTCAAGGCCGCGGTTGCGCGCGTGCGCCCATGTCGAAGCCAGTTCTTGAACGAGGAGACCTCTGGATGTCAAATCAGTCCCTCCTTTCACAGTGCAAGGTCTGGCATTAACTGGAGAGAGAACTTCACGCACCGCGGCAGCCTGGGGGCGGGGAGGCGGGGAGGAGAAGGGGCGTAAATTAGTTCCACACCGCGTGGGTTGGGGGAGGGGAAAGGGGTCCAAAAATGTCGAGTGGGGTGGGGCTGCGAGAAGTGTCATGCCACAAAGTTTCCCTAACGATAATAGTGGCAAACGAGGGGCGCGGGCAAGGGGCCCGGTGCACCACTACTATCGGCGGGGTTGGAGGCGACCGAAAATAACTGATTAGAGGCGCGCAACAAGGGGGCCGTCCCAGAGGATGCCAACAAGTGGCTCCATTAGGTGCGCGATTGGCGGAACCGAACAACACGGAGGAAAGAGAAAGAGAGGCCGCCGTCTCGCGACCCCGCCAAGGCCACAGAGCCCCACCCACAGGGCCTCGCCTCGGTCGCGGGGACATCAGCACGGACCGGGAGGGGGAAGGGTGCGAAATGAGGGAGGCGTGAATTGTTGAGCGGCCCGGCGTAACGACGGGGTAGTGACCTCGGCGCGAGCAGGGCGAGCGGAGCACCCCGCCGCGGGAGGGCGGCGATGTGGGGAGCCGCGCGGCAATAAAGCATCGCCAGGTGGGCGGCCGCCTCGGCGGGCGCGCTGGGGCCGGGCGTTGGGGCCCGCCAAACCGGGCAGAGCGCCTGGGAGCGCCGCCAACCGGCCTGCACCGCCACAATTGCGGGAGTGTCAATTGGGGTGGAGGTGTCACCCAGAAAAGTTTGTTGTTGAACCGCCACAATCCGAACCATCAAAACTCTCCCTTTCCCTCTCTTCACCGCCTGCGCCGTCGTCGTGTCAACTCGGTTCGCGTCAACTACAAGCACCACCGTAATGATATTTCCACGGCCAATTTGGGCGTCGGCCAGATCCCTACCCATGCAATCAACGTCAAATGAAAATAAGCTCTCGGCGATGGGGGGTCTGAAAAAATGGCCTGAGTGGGTCAGTGAATTGAGTGAATGCCGAACAGAAGCACCCAGGCACGCTATCTCGTTGTTTCAAGGGAGGAGCGAGTCCGAGCGAGCGAGTCCATACGATAAAAATTTAATAACCGATTGCACTGCCACCGCCACGAGAGCAACGAAACCAGCGCGAAACGTCGGCAGATATTGAGTCGCTTTCGATGTTGTTTTTTACATCCCATACCGATCAAAATTATTCTACAAAACGGAATGCGCAATACAGAGAGATGCGGCGGCGGAGTTGGGGCTCCCAGCACAGTCGTTGAATCAAATGTACTTACAATAATCACTGCGGCAACTGATCTGAAGAAATATGCAGAGGGGGCCACTTCATGACATTGTATTTAATAATAAAGCATCCAAACATGGTGGATTGAAAACTAGGGGAGTAGGACAAGCAGAACGAGCAGGACCAGGAGGCAAGAGAACAGTGGGCAGCAAGTGTCGATGAAGTAAGATTTTAACACTTTTCCACATCACTCCAATTTTCACAGTAGTTTGTATGATGAAAACCAATGTGCGCCAACAGATATCACAGACCGCACTGGTCTTCATCTCACAGCACAAAAACAAATTTGCCATTTTGTTTAAGGTTTGTTCTGTTTGTAAGGTTTTTACAATAAGATTCTGATTATTTATGTGTTTTTTTGTTTTAATTTATTGATTCTGGAGTGGATCATGGTATTCTCTTGACCAATTCCAAATCGTTGCTAAATTTTCGCAATACTTTTGGGTAGCCCATCCGTACGCTTGAAGCAGAGCGTATGACTTTCAGTGTGCTTGAGTGCGCCCTTCTTCAAGCGTAGCACTTGCTATGCTTCAATGAACGCGTACCAGACCTGAGTACGCTTGAAAGAGGCGTAACACTACGCCTTAGGTTTACCAGTGGGGGAGGAGGCCGCTCAGCGTCACCCCGAGGTTAATGAGAGACCAGGCGGACCAGCAGGCTGACTCCGAACAGAGCTCCGCCCTGTGCCTCTCACACTTCTACGGGTTGCCCCGTGAGTGCGAGAGAGGCACAGCGCTACTTTGGAATCGGCCTGCTGGTCAGACCGGTGCGGCAGGGGAGCCACCCTGAGCGTCGCCCCGCGCTGCTCTACCGGGCGTCCGGCTCCAGTTGGGTCCAATTTGCAAGTTTGACGCGGCGGCCAGGTCACAGCGGGGTGAACGGAACCGATCGTCTGCCACATCATTACGGTGGCAGCAGGTGCCAGGGACAAGTCCAGTCTGTCCGTGCATCAGCGTGGTTGTGTTATAGGCGGGAACAGTGCACTTCACCCTGATGGAAATGAATGGCCGTCCCCCGGCCGTTCAAATCGGATTTCCATTAACAAGCAGGGGAATTTTGTACCGCTGCGCTGCGCCTCCGCCGCTGGGGCCGCCAGGGCCGCTGGGGCCGCTCGGCGACAGATGGATCGGCCAACGTGACCCCCCGCGGGGGCGGCGGCGCACGGTGCTCGCACGGGGTGGGTACTCGGACCCTGTTCGATTTCTGGTCGGGGCCACGCGATGTGAAATGTTGACAAGCTCGACTAGCTGGGCGATTTGCCGTAGCAACTGGTGGCTTTATGGTTCTGGACTCGACTTGTGGTGATGGATGTAGTTCCATTGAGCCCACCCCACCCCACATCGCGCAACCCCGGCGTCGTCCCCCCCCCCCCTCGCCCGGGGCACACATTGGGGCAACGTTCGGGCCGGGGGGTCCGCGACGAAGCAAGGTGACAGAGTTATGACGGGGCCCGTGAGGCAGCCAGTCCACCGGCGCAATTAGAGGCCCGATACGCGTCACGCGGTCCGTATAGTCCATTAGCCAGCATCGTGCCGCAACCCGCCCCTCCCCAGACCCTCACTAGAGTCCAATAATAACGAACCCGCGTCCGTCGCTCGGCACAGCCAGGCCTCGCTCTGTGTCTGCCGACGAAAGGGTACTTCGGAGAAGAGCTGGGACAGAAGTTCAGAAGAAATCAAGAAGAACAAAAGCCGAACTTGTATGAGAATTAAGCTCTGCGGAAGCCGCAGAACGGCGAAGCAGACGCTCATTCTCACAAATTTCGCATACTTTGTTCTTCTTGATTTCTTCTCAGCTTCCGGTCCAGCTCCGAAGTACCCTATTCCCTGGGTTTAATTTCGGCACGCGTTACAAACCCTGAAACTTTCACAGGACGCGCGTCGCTGGCCGAAAAGCACGCCCCGCACGGATGCAAGAGAGAAAGCATACCCATTTATCGCAGCCCGCTAAAGTGCACGGCGTGGCCACGGTCACGGCCGGAACAGGCTCGTGGAATGAAAACAGACAACAAAACCGACGAAACTCCAGAGCCAAACCACAGTGCTCGCTGCCTCGGCCGCGCTCTATTGATTTCCACCACTTTTTATAGGTTCTACCCCACCAGTCTCACGTCCCACGGTTCCAGGCACGGGCAGGACATGCGAGCTAAAGGCTCCGAGGTTCCCTGTTGATTTCTCGAGCCTTCTTACAGTTCCTAAAACCTGCTCAAACTAGAACGCAGTCGAGGTATGGCGAACCTACTATCTTGCCTCCTCTGCTCTGGAGCCCAGGCCGCTTAGGCCGCAGTGGCCCCTCGGGCCCCACTGGCCCCACTGTGTCACGCAACACGGCTGTTACGCCGTTCGGCCCGCAATTAGCAACGAAAGGGGAAAGAAGGAAGCGCCGCCAACAAATCCGGAGCCGACGGCGCGGGGGCGGTCGAATGGTCTCCCTACGAGCTCTCTCCTTCTTGAAGGGTTTCCCTTGGGTTTTCCTCTGAGTAATGATAGTCACGCGCCACGTCCCGCCACGCCCCTGGGTACGCGTCGTGAATGCACACCATGTTGAATGGAAATGATGGGCCGGACACCCGGCCGCACCACGCACCCACCCGCACCCAGCCCACCAGGCAGCCCACCAGGCAGCCGTACTCCAATGACACCGGCGTCGTGGGCTTACGACTCGCGCCCGCATTCCACGACTTTTCCCCTAATGATGCCATCTTCATTTAGATGAACACGGGCGAAATAAGAGAAGGTTTTGGTGTCCTCTTTTTCGGCTCCGTCTGGGGCAGAGGGAGGTGGAGTTTTCCGAACACAGTGATCCCGGTTCGTCTTTGTGCGTGTCCCGGACCACCCAGACCGGCCCCCAGCCGCGGTGGATGGACAGACAAAAGAAACAGGGACTCGTATGAGAGCATAAAAGGAAAATAATATCGCCTCGTCTCTCCGGAAAATCACCCGCAATGCAGAGGCCCGTTGGACTCGACGTACCCCGCCACTCTCAAAGAATTCAGCCGATATCATGGCTAGCGTCATGTCACGACGACGGCCACGAATGTTGGGCTCTGTTGCCCACCCACCCCCGCTGCGTTCCCCTCCCGCTTCGCGACTCGAAAATGGTCCGATAGTGACGGCCCCGGCTAAGTGGGGCACTGCAGCCTTTCTGACTGTTTTGTTGGCGTCACTGTGTATTTGCTCTGCACCATGCATGCGCTCTGTGCGAGTGCCCTGCGCTTGCAAATATAGCCAGCCCGTGCGCGAGCGCGCGTTGGTATCTTTAGCGTGGTACAGCTTTGTAGCGCCGCCAGCGCGCTTCTTCTCCCCTTACAGTGTCGACGGCCACGTGAGACCTTGGGGAGACGGAGGGGGTCCTTTCTCCACCGTCACGCTCTTACCGTCTGCCTCTTTTCCGCATTGCCCCTTTATTTCTCTTTGTGACCGCGCAACCAACAAGCGAGCTGCTGTTCCTCTAAAGGGGGACCGCACGCACGCACGCACCCACGTGCCAGGGGTACCCAGTGCCGTCGCACTCCTTATTGAAATTCAGACTGCGGCCGCATCCAGTAGAGCGCCGTTCTGTTTCCAATATCAACAACATCATCTATAATAACGCGGCTATGAATAACATAGTAAGCAGTCAGGGGCAACACTAGCCTTTGCCGGCCGCCCCCTCCCGTCACCCTGGGGTGGCTTGATTCCCTCCCCCTCCCCGGGCCGCCGGTTCCCCTCCCCGGTCCGCGACATCCCTTCCGCGCTGCGAGGGCCGGCCTGATCGACCTCGCCGGTACAACGCGCCGTACAGCCCCAAATTCATGCAGTGAAGGATTGCGTGGTAAATCCCGAGGCCCCGGCCGGCTCTATCTGCTCCATCCCGGCAGGGTAGGGCCACCCTGGGCCACCCGGGCAGCCCTAGAGTCCCGTGTGATGCAGTGCCGCTGGCGTTGTTTTATGCTGATGGTGTTGACTTGGGTCGGCACCGCCCATGCCGCCGCACCGCCCTACGTGAGGGTGTCGGGGCGTCGAGGCGGCGGTGTGGCACTGGCGGTGCGCTTTTTCATTTCGCTGCGCTGCTGTGGCATTTCAATTTCCCAAATAGCCAGGAAACCTTGCAAGTCGAAGAGGTGTCGCAGAGGGAGAAGGCGCCCGCGTGATCGGAGGATTAAAGGCGAGGATAATCCTTTACGGAAAATTATTCGCACAGTTGGCTGGGATTAAACCGGTTCAACGACGCCGCGGAGAGACGTTGCAAGGCAGGTACTGAAGGGAGTGCTCCGCCAGCCAGCACAGCACAGCACACTGCACGAAAGGGACCAGCCGTTGATAGAAGGTGCCATCGAGGCCTATTTGAAGACAGTGGTGCTCGAAGCCGTCCCCAGAGTTAAGTCCGCCATCCTCCTGGCTTTGGCCCACCGTGAGCGGGCTGGGGAGTGGGAGTGGTGGCCCGGACAGATACCGAAAGGCAATCGATATCGCCGACGTAGACGACGTTTCGCATGTCACTTAAAACGACCTATAAGGCGCCTCGCCAAGGCTTCCACTGCTACAGCAGCGGGCCAGCAGTGGCCGCCGCTCGCCCGCTTGGGAGCCGATTCTCTCTCAGGCTGCTGGCCAAAGCCGTCAGAGAAAGTTCCCGTTTCTGATTAGATATCGATAAGAACAGCGAACCCCGAGCCACGGCCAGAGCGGTCGGTGGGGCTGAAACGATGCTGAGGCCGAGCCAGCGAAACTGGAATGCACGATCCCAGGCTTCATTCCCATCGGGGCGCCCCTCGGAGACGCCCGAGGATACCCCCACGGCACGAGGGGCTAGGGGTGGGGGTGGGGTAGCATTCAAAGTGAAAAGAACGCCAGGCCTCGATACCGCTGGCCGCCCAGCCTTCAGGCGTACTGATGCCGGCCCTGGCCCTCGCCGTGGCCGTTCCATTCCTCGAGGAGAAATAACTTTGGCCCCAATCGTGCTGCGCGCGGCCTGGCCCCGACCACCGCGTGGAGCCTGACCAGAGCGCCGGGGGGTCAGGACGTCGCAGCAGACACCAAACAACTCAGCGATGATAAAGTGCGCGCTCGAGGAGCCCGGGCCAGGGAAGATAATGACTTGTCGGCGAGATAATTATTTTCCCGATACAGGGGAGTAACACCTCCAGCGCCCCGGCACGGCGGCCCTGCTCCCAGCAGCCCCGGCGGCGCCAGCCTCTACCAGCATCCTCCGGCATCCTCCAGCTTCCTCTAGCGCCAGCCTGGGGCGCCCGGGGCCTGGCCGGCCCCCGATATTAATCGGGCTCTCGTTATAGCCGTGGCGGCTGCCGGTCCTGAAATAAGTGCACCCCGCCCTCTCGACGGGGAGGGTGGACGGAGTAACTGCTTCTCAGCCTTAGGCGGTACAATCGACCTTCTCTCGGCAGTCCTTTTTATTCCCGGCATCATTACGCCTCAGAAACAAGAGCTGCCACCGCACCAGCAAGGTCCTGGCACAGCCCGCAGCGCTGGCGCGGGCTGGCGCAGGCCTCTGGAGTGTTTGCTCAGAGCAAGGCTCAGAGGTCGGATCGGTGCACATTTTCTGTTCGGCTGAGGCCGCCTTCGCCTTCTGTTTTGCTGGCCGCCGTTGCGATGGCCCACCCTGCCGCTGCCGCCCAAACCCTCAAGCACACGGTGCGCACGTTCCTCCGCGAACAGGGGGGCAGGAGACCAGTTTAAACGGACGCGTCTTCACGTTTTCAGCTCTGTCAGTGTCCTTGGGCCTCTCCTTGGCGTTCTCGTTCCCTTCGTTCCACCACAAGGGTGCCACCGCCCGACAAGGGAGGCGCCACTGCTATAACGACCAAAACTACCCCGGCCCTCCCCCCTCTTGCACCACCTTCCAGCGAGCAGTTCCCTTCTATTCACTTGCTTTGCATTGCAAGGTGGCTGGGGCCAGCGGAGGGTGGTGCCCAGGTCGGGGAGGAGGGACCTTCATGCCCGGCGACCGACCGTCGTTGGGCCCGTCCAGCGGGTTGGAAGGGACGATATGCAGCCGCGAGCAGCCGGCCGGGTGGCGGCTCCTGAGAGGGACGCGAGGTCCATGTACTTAGGGCTGGCAAACCGGGTCTCGGGCCGTGCGCTGTGGCCGTGCGCTGTGGCCGTGCGCACAAAGAGCTGAAACCAGCAGCCGGCCGGCCAGAGCATCCAGCAGAGGATGAGCACGCTCCAATAAAGTTCAAATAAGACTGTTCTCTTGCTTGCGCCAGCAGCGAGGCAGCCCTACCTCCGTGTGCATCGGTGCGCTTGGCCAATTAGTTACAATGGTGAATCATGGGAAAGAGAGCGAGGGATCCCCTTTCAAAATCCGTTTGTGGTGCAAGGAAAGGATAACCTGAAACCATGAGGCAACCTTTAACGTGCTGAAGCATGCTTGCTGGCTACAAAACCATTCGTTCCCGCGCATGTGGACAGCTATGTGGTGAAGAAGATTGTGGCTGGATTTCGGCGAGGACTTCGGGGCAATCCAATTAAGGCACCGCGTCAGTTCCCCGGGGATGCCGGGGACGCCAACCGTTGTCGTGTCCCCCGAGTTGGGCCATGGGTCGGTGCGGTGCGGCTCTGTGCGGCCAAACCTCGATGGGTGTGCACGGTTTGCTGACGCGGTGCGCCCCTCCCCCTTTCCCCACCGATCCGCTCCCAGTGGGAGTGATTGCCAAAGCCAAACAGCGAATGCATTTCCAAAAAAAATCCGTGTTTGCCTATGGCTGTGGGCTTGCGGAGCTCGGTCGGCGGTCCGCGGCGGAGCCGATTGCCCCAGATGCAGTATGCGGGGCGGCAGGCAACCTGCCCCGCGGGATGCATGGGTGCGGTCGCGTCGTGGCGGCCAAGGTCATGGCGCTGAAAAGCCGTGCGTCCCTTTTGCGCGGATCTCCTGCGCACTCTGCTGCAGACTCCACGACCCCGCCCATTCTTCTCGGCACTCTGCAGCCCCATCATCAAGACATGCCTATACCAGGCTCACCCCAGGGAGGGAGGGAGACAGCGTTTGTGTCTGTGTGTGTAGGTGAGAGAGAGAGAGAAATAGAGGGAAAGAGCGGGTGAAGGGGAGAGCAGGAGGGTACCCCCAACGGGTAGGGACGAGGACGTGTACATGGCCATCGACTAGGCTGTGCCAGAAGCATTGAGCCCGGGTGGCTCTGAAGAGCTCCGGAAAAGCTTGGGAGGAAGGGGCTCCGCTGAGGGCCCGGGGGCCCGGCGGCCTGGCGTGACAGGACAGTAGGCTGGCCTACTTGTTGCGTTGGTGGGGCTGGCGAGGGTGGCCTGGCTGCGCCTGGCTGGCACAGCGCGCCTTATCCAGCGGCCGGGTGTCCGTCCACGCACGGTCGCGCCGCCACGCCTCCCTGCCACCCGCGCGGCATGCGGCATGGCCGGGCTGAGTTGCGGCACGACGATCAAACCGGGTCGCCTTCTGTACCTCCAGAAACACCTCTGAGGCTTGGAAGACGAGAATGTACCTCTACTGCCGTCTACTGCAGTTTACCTCTGAAACGTACACATCATAATTACATCTCTATGCAATATCCGTCTACACCATTCAGGACTTCAATAGGCCTCTAGATAAGAGGATTTTTGTTTCCATGATAATAAGCGAAGCACATCAGTATGGATGAAGAAATTGGAGCCGTCGTCCGTCGATGTCTGTCTTTAAAATTTGGTTAAAAAAAATATTTAAAAGAATAGAACCCTACGACCCTCTCTCCCCTCAGTCTTTGTGTTTTGAGACGCGGCTCCGCTTTCTGAAGGTCGCCGACATACTATGCCTTTGGGGAAGGACCAGTCTCGAAGGGACAGCCCTCAGGGCAGCCCCAGGGTCCCAATCGAGGTTTGCTTAGGCAGCGATACTGCGGCGGCGCGTGAGCAAGCATTCCCCCCCCCTCTATCCCCGCGGAGTTGCGCAGCACCAACGGTTAAAGGCCGCGGGAAACAGACATCAGTTTTCAATGGACTCTGATTTCCAATATGTTCCACTTGACTGGGTGTTGGTGGTGGCGTGGGGGAGATGGGGGCCGCCACCAACTGCCTCTCCCGCCAGTCCGCGCCGCCGGGGGGTTTCGTGCGAAACGCAAAGTGTTGCAGCCGGGAATGTTATCGGGGGGTTCCGTCGGCGCAGCCGGAGGGCCGCAGCCTGGAAGGAAGTGACGGAAATACGACCGGAAATGGGAGAGTGTGGTGTAAACGGAAAAAAAAAACCGGGACGCCGAGGCAGCCGGGACCAGGAGGAGGCAGAGGGCGAGCCGGTAGTGTTCGTGCCGCTCTGATCGGCGACATTAATAACTGATATGAGAACTGTCGGCCACGCACCGCTCGCCCCGCCACTCGCCACCACGCCGCGCCCCGGGTAATGGCACACCTCGCAGCGCGTTCCCACGGCACGCCGGGGCGCGGTCATAACGGGGATGGATCAGCCCCATGGATGCGCGACAGAGCGGGCCGGCCTGCCAGTGGGCCAGCCACGCGCCGGACAGCCGGGAGACCTCCTCGCCGCGCTGAGCCCCCTGACCGATCCACGTGCGCCTGGTCGAGTTGGCGCTGATCCCGCGAGGGGGGGGGGGGGAATGATTTCAAACCGCCGACCAGAGCGGGTCGGTAATCCCATCCCGCGTGTTTTTTTATTTTATTTCTTGTGTGTTCCAACGTTTTTGTCTGTTTGGTTCCCGTCAATGTGGTAGGGCAAACGATTGCAGTCGACCAGAGCGGAGTGGATGGGAAGGGTGGGTGGGGCAGGTTAGGTTGTCACTGGGCCGGCGGAGTAATGGAATGGGATGGCGAATGGCGGCCGCAAGTGCGAAGGGGACCGGCGAAGCCGGGGGAGGGAGAGGGGCAACGTTTGGCTCGTGTTGCTATACACAATTATTCCATGGCCGCTACAGGCCATGGCCAGCCCCTCGGCCGGGCCCATTGCTGACACAGCGCTTCAAGTCCTCGCGCCACTGTTAATGGAAGTGCTGCACAGCGAAGGCCAATTCCGGCGGGCACAACTCTGGGCTTTTTTTTTAGCCCGTCAAATGAAGGACTGCCAACGCAAAATGACGGTGCTCATCAAATGTCCTACGAACAAGGAACCCACTCGTCACTCGTGCCGATCGATGGCATCAAATGTTGAACGAGTTGAACGTAAATCCTGTCTGAGGGTCAGTGAGCTGGCCTGCCGTTAGAAGTGCCTGCTCGCCGATCTGCGGGCCGCAGCAGTAAGCCGCTGAAAGGAGCCCACCGATGAGCCGGCCGAGCTCACCGCTGTGCATTCCAAATCAATACACGCCATCCCACCGCCATTTCCATTTCAGATTCGGGACCAAAAATTACGGCGTGCGTGTGGCGGGGAGTGGGGCGGGGCGTGGCAGCCCGGTGGTGTGGCCAGGTCGGTACAAGTGGTGGTAGGCCGTGAGGCACCCGCATCCACCGCGCTGCCTCCCGCACGACAGGCCAAGTTGGGCCGCCGCGCGACTTGGAGGAGCCCCACGCCACCGCCCCCTCCCCCGCGAGGTCCGCTCCCAGGCTTCCAGCACACTCGCGGTGGGCTTGGCGAGGACCTCCAGCCCCTTGGCCGCACCCGCCCTCTCGGCATTGATTTCCCGTAGTTCAACAGCGGGGCTCGGGGCCCTCTGCCTCCGGCCTCGGTGTGCTGCGTGCCTGCTGCTTGGCGTCGCTTCGCCTTGCTTCGCCTGTCGAGGCCCCGCGGCATGTGCTCGTGCTGTCGCACCGCGAGAGAGGTACTGCCGCCATGGCTGCTGCCAAGGTTGCCGCCGTTCCCTCCCAACGACCGGGCCGGCACGTCTAGGCGCGGCGCCAGCCCGGGAAGACAGCCACACCGAGCGAACACGGGCTGACGTGTTCAATTGATGCCATTACGAGTGTCGCCGGCAAAGGACATGGGGAAACGGAGACAAACGCTTTCGGGCGCGGCGCGTGGCGCGCGGACGAAGTGTCGACGGGAGAGCTGGCAGAGCGCGCCATTGCTCGTAACTCGTTGCGCCGCTGTGGCGGGGATGATTAGTGGCGGCGCGGCGCGGAGGTGCCGCGCAGCTTTGATGGCTGATTCCATTCCAAATCGGATTTCCCGCCAGAGATAGACCGCCACCGCCCCGATGCCGAGGCGATCGTCCCCGAGCTCCACCAGTCTGCCTCGGCTGCACTCTGCGGCGTGATTTCCGAATCGCGTGAGCCGCGTTCATCTCGGCCCCTGTGATGCGAACCGGCGCCACGGTGAGATCGGCAGCCGCAAAAAGCCCCGGCCCTGTCCGTGCTGCGTGCTGCCTACCTCGGCCGCTCCCTCCCTCCTTGCTCCGCACCGAGCCAGGCCAGCCGGGGGCGTCAGTGGTGAGGGGGCCCCACTGCTACTGGCGTCCCTCCCCTGTAATCCTGTGGGAGTCCAGGGAATGAGTCTGGGGAGGCGTGTGAAGGAGGAAACGGGATTTGAAGGAGGAGTGCGGAGTCTGCTGTATGTATGTTCTTCTGTCTGTCTCCTCCTTTTCTGTGTCTGTGTGAAGGGGGTCCCAATTCGGTTACGCGCAGCAGGAAACGAACCGCATCGCGGGCTGCTGTCTGATGCTCAGCAGTTTGCGGGACTGCCGCTCCGCGACTCCGCGGGGGTCGTGTTGCGCAGGTTGGGCGGACGCTTCCTGGAGGACCTACTTCCTCTCATTACAGTCCGACTCGGGCCGAGCCACGCCGCTTTGGTCGTCGGTCGCCATTCAGCATGCACCGACGGTTATCTTCCTCTCCTCGGCCCTTCGTCCTCCTGGCCCTTGCTTACTCTCCGGCATTTTACCGAGACATGCTGAAGGACCAACGATGGAAAGTGAGGAACTGAGAGCCGAGCACAGCAATCCTCGAGTGGCCGAGAGCCAAGTCAAAGAACAACAGCGGAGAATAACCGTTCTCGCGGCGCGCTGTAAGGGCCGCGCCTGTAAGGGCTGCGCCTTGAGACCGCTGCCGCGTTCCCCCCAAATGTTTGCCTTACTTTCAATCTCAACCAATTAAATCCCACGCGGCCTTTTCCTCGGTTTGCTGCCTTCTCTTAGATTGGAGTGATTTTAATTGCGCCAAAGCAGCACCGCCTCGAGGCGACACCGATACGGCCGCGTCATCGGCCTCCACTGTCGTTGCAGTGGTGTTTTCCATGCTGACGTATGGCGGACGTAACTCTGGACACTTTTTGAGCCTCCAAATGAGAAAAATACACATGACGGCCGTAAAACATTCCTCATACAGGCCAACCCAGTGGTATTTATAAGCATTCGATTGAAATTCCGTTTAAAGACTATCGAAACGAAAATACGCTCAGTGTGTTGCTTATGGTCCGACACACTACGCCGCGCCCCGTTCCGGCACGCCCCCAATCATCGCCCCAGTCACCGAGAGGGCGTGCACAGTGTGGCGGATCAATAGGAAGGGCCGCGGTGCGCGCCGCGTGCGGCAACGGTTATGGCGAGGAAGGTAATGTCCATGCGGGTGCGGCGACGGATGTCGACGAGTATTGTGCCGGGCGTTTCGGCAGGTATGCGTGACGGTTCGCGCTAGCGTTTCTCGGCAGCGCTGGCGCCTCGCGGCTTGTGCCTCATCGCGGCGCTGCGGTGCCGCGCTCCTCCACTGATTACGGAACGCGCCATTTGAATGTATAATGCGACACAGGTGAAGTGTGCAGGCCGCGGCATCTGGCCATCGATCCGAAAGCACGGCGGCTCGGCGCAGCGAGGCGGCAGACGGTGGCGGCGGTTCACTGCGCAAACGGCTGCGGCGGCTGCATTGCGACCGCGGCCTGCGCAACAGACGCGTTTTCGAGACATGCCTTGAATCAAGAGTGCACTCATGGAGTGCCCTTTGAACGA
Source organism: Stenchaetothrips biformis (assembly GCA_030522485.1). Taxonomy (NCBI): domain Eukaryota; kingdom Metazoa; phylum Arthropoda; class Insecta; order Thysanoptera; family Thripidae; genus Stenchaetothrips; species Stenchaetothrips biformis. Next base: position 22,441,957 of record CM060086.1, on the reverse strand, counting down.
GCAATCCGTCGGTGACATGGTGCGTTTGACTCGAGCCCTGGTCTCGAAGGGCGGGGCCCAAAGCGCGCCCGGAGTTTCCGCCTGAGCGGCGCCCTCCCGGGCCCGCTGCTGATGATGCTCAGGATGATGTGTCGGACGCCCCCACTACCAAGCCGGTGGCATTGCCAGACTTTGAGTGGCCAGATGAGTGGATGCGATTAGGGCGCCAGCTCGGCCGCCGGCCGGCAAGGCAGGCAGGCAAGCAGGCGGGCAGCAGGCCAGGCAGGGAGAGCTCCTTTTATTGACAGGGGAGGCAATTTCACGCGTGATGCCTCGCAGCTGCAGCGGTACTCGCGGCTCATCCTATTCCTCCCCCGCCCTCTTCACCTCCTTGCTGCCTTCTAGCTGTAGCGCACTACTTCACCCTCGATTTTCTTTCTTCCGCGCGATGAAAACAAATAATCATCGGTGCGGGTTGAGTTCTCGGCGACAAAGCCTTTTTAAATCTCCAGCCCTCCAGGGCCAACAGCAAATGACAGAAATCTCCTCTCGTCTTTAAAACGTCTTTCTATGATCATAACTCACTGTCTTAGAGAGCTGTTGACGTCCAAACTCTTTGAATAGATCGTCAGACCGACCTGCGCTGATTTTCGACAGAAGTGTTTTGACTGGGAAAGCCGGAGAGCGGAGAGGTGACGGGGGAGACGCGCTTCAGCCAGGGCACTTGCAGCCCGGCATTTCACTCCCCTCTCGTGAGCCAGCGGAGCATCCGGACAAACGGTGGTCATGAAAACTGATATGCATGCTCCCCTCCAGGTGACACACCGAGCCATCGATTTCAGACCCCTCTTCTCCACACGTGCGCCCCTCCGCGCCCCTCCGACTACTACACGTCCTCAAAACCCCTCATTTTACTGTCCAAATTAAACCGTCGACGTTTTATTTTGTCGCCCGCTTCGGGCCGTGCTCATGAAGGCGGCAGAGCAGCCCTTCCAACTTTTTTTTTACCTCGGTCCCGCTTCTCGCCCGCCCTGGAACGAGACAATTGTCAAGCGCAGCCGCGCGTGCGGATTTGCATAGCAGATGCCTATCAATTCGTCGCGCCGCGCTGAGCTGAGCGGGGCGAGGGGCGAGAGTGGGGTTAAGGTTAGGTTGGCTTCGGCAATGGGCGCCCTCGCCTGAGCCTCCATCCTAACCACGCTTCCAGCCACGCTCCGGAACACGCTTCCAGCCTGGCTCCCCCCTCCACTCCGCCTGGCCGAACCGAGAGCAGATAGCCTGAGCCACGTGCGTCGAGGCCACAAACCGCGTCGCCAGAGCCAATACTGAGGCTCCACCACATTTGCCGAACCAGTCCCGGTTCCACAGTGCCGCGAGTGCTGTTTCAGTCGCTGGGAGTAGCTACCGTGGAGGAAGTGGCTACCGTGGTGGAAGTGCACTGAGAAAACAAACGTGGTCAATTCCGCACTACGTGGTGCGGTCAATGTTCTGAAAGATTTGACCACGTTTAATGATGCGGTCATCGCAATTCGAAGCGCAAACGTGGTCAAGCCTTATCCTTTAACATGGCGCAAACGTGGCGGATTCCACGTTTGGTGATGCGGAGACGAGACCGCGTCACCAAACGTGGTCAAGTCCGTGGCCGCACCACACGTGCGGAATTGGCCGCGTTTGTTTTATTAGTGTGGCTACCGGGAAGGGAGTGGGTACATGAAGGGAGTGGCTACCGTGGAGGGAGTGGCAACCGTGAAGGGAGTAGCAACCGTGGGGAGTGGGTACAGGGGAGGGAGTGGCTACCGTGGAGGGAGTGGCTACCGTGAAGGGAGTGGCAACCGTGGAGGGAGTGGGTACAGTGGAGGTAGTGGCTACCGTGGACAGAGTGGCTACAGCGGTTGGTTGGGAGTCACTTCACTCGCCGGGATTGACTGCAGCGGCTGAGTGGCTACAGCGGCCGGGAGGGGAGTGGCTGCAGCGGCACGACTCCACGGGCGGCTCGAGCCCCGCCATCCTTCAACGCCACGTTCGTAATAAATGCTGACAGCGTCACGATGAAGACGCGCTGCGCATTACTGACGCCTTATTTCCGCCCTCTTTGGAGACCCCATCATTTAGTCCATGCTTTGACCGGAACGCCGGCTCCTTGTTTTCGGAAGCATTGGCTGCGGGACGGCGCATCACCCAGCCGACGGGATGACACGGTACTCACGCTCAGGTCACGCCGTCCATGGTGCATCCATCGCCGGGTCGGCACTGCGACTGGCGCGCGTGCGGAAGCGGAGACGGCCGGCCACAGAAATGATTGTGCGCGCCCGATGCTGGGGGTGCTGGGAGTGCCGGGGGTGCTGGGGTGCTGGTCCCGAGAGCTGACACGTCCCCAGTCCGGTCCGGCCGGATTCCAGTGGGCCAAAGGGTGTTGCGCTGCCTGGGACCGAGCCTGCCTGCCGAGCCTGCTGCCGAGCCTGCTGCCGAGCCTCCGAACGGGACCAGCGCGCCTCACAGACTGAGCATTGCGCGCGGCACCACGGAGCGGCGGGGGGCTGGGGGAGGCGCCCCGCAAGCCCTGCCAACCCCGCCAGTCCGGCCCGCCCCGCGAGCACCCCTGAGCCGCGCCCCGCCAGCCCCACCTGTAGCTGGGGCCGACGTCATGGGTTCGAATCCCCTCTCAGGGAAACCTCGTTTCCAGTTTGGTCGAGAGGACCGAGTGGACAAGAGGACTGAGTGGACGGGCAGAGTCAGGTTATAAGGCGCTGACTGCCACGACGTTGCCAAACTCGTGGTTTGTTTATTTGTTTCTGGGCTAATTAAATAAATATTTCAGATTTTATTTTGCTAAATACGTTTGCTTATGGCACAAGAAAAAGTCGGTGAATGAAACTAACAAATTTACGAGGATTTACATGCAACGCTGCGACACACGAGCCCAGCAGACGACGAACGAAATGGCAACGCTACAGCTAGTCAGCGCCTTGTTACCCTGAACTGCCTGTCCACTCAGTCCTTTTGTCCACTCGGTCCTCCCGACAAACTGGATATAGAGAAAGAGGCCTCGCTTTTCCCCAGCCTCGTTTCCCGCCAACGGTGACTTCTTTTGAAGGAAGCAGGACACGGAGAGCCTTTTCCTCTTGAAGTGGGCAGGATGCTCGATGGTATCTCGGTCTTGTCCACATACGCGAACGTGACCACTTTTCTCCCCTCTGGTCCGCATATATTTTTTCCCTTTTTTTAGCTTCCGGCTTCTCATGATGATGGTCGCTCAGAGCGCCTGTGAACCTCGGGATAGGCAGCCCGTTCCGTCCGCTTGCCCACCGTGAGGCCTACCCGGTACTTCACAGGGGCTTTGTGCACATCGTGGTATCGAGTGCATCGTGATGTAAGCAGCCTACTTGACGTGACAGTAAACCCTATGCCATAGGGTTTAGGGTTACGCATTGGCGTAACTGCAAGTACTAGATTATGGACCATCTGGAGGGTCTGTCCAACAATTTGGAAGAATGGTTGAGCGACTTGCTGGGAGACAAACACGACTGGACTGGATTCAGAACTCTCCGCGCGTGGAGAAGTGGGATATGCCTCTGAAACATCTAGAACAGCTCCTGGAACTCCAGGCCGACCGCTCCGTCATGCAAAGTTTCAACACCATGCCGCTGGACCAATTTTGGCTCTCTATCTCAGAGGAGTATCCCCTCATCTCCGATGCCGCCAGCCGGGTACTGCTGGCATTCGCCACCACCTACCTAGTAGAGTCTACATTTTCAGATCTAACCTATATTAAGAACAAACAGAGGAACCGTCTTGAGGTGGAGAGTGACTTGCGGGTCGCAGTGACGAGAAATACAGTCCCACGCATCGCAAACATTGTATCCAAAGTGCAGGCCCAAGACAGCCACTGATTGATGTACCTGTGTTCCCAATAAAAGTGATGAAATAATGATTATATATCTTTTTCAAGCATTTCAGATATTTTTATATATATATATATAATTTTTTTTTTTTTTTTTTTTTTTTTTGGGGGGGGGTACTTTCTGGGTGGGGTCGCGTGGGGTCGCGAATTTTTTTCTGGGGGTCGCGAAAATTTTTGGCCGCTACTTTTGGGGTCGCCAGCCGGAAAAGGTTGAGAACCGCTGCCCTATGGGGCACCTGGGGGCTCGGAAGAGAGCGCGATTGGGAGTGGGGGGGGGGATGCCTGAGACGACACGACCAGCCTGCCATTAAGCGGAATTACCTTTGCTTCCTCGCAAAAAGGTGACTTTCCAGCCAGTCAATAAATATAAATAAAAAAGAGGAAGAACTACCTCGGTAAAATGAAAAAAATACTATCAGCGCCCGTAAAATTGGCTTTCTGCAAGAGACGTGAGAAGAGGTGATAGGCAGCGTCACGCGAGAATTTGACTAGAAAAATGCAGCGTTGGAGAGAGCAGAGGTAAAAAAAGGAACACGCAGCTTTCTCTCCCCCCCCGATCTCTCCCTATCTCTCTCTCTCTCTCTCTCTCTCTCTCTCTCTCTCTCTCTCTCTCTCTCTCTCTCTCTCTCTCTCTCTCTCTCTCTCTCTCTCTCTCGATTATTCTCAGTTTATTTTAACAGGGCCGCGGCCAGGTTTACCGAAAGCGTTCAAACTGTTTCTTACTGTCGATTACGAAATGCGTGCATAGCACGGTGCCACAACTCTTCAAAATGACACGTTTCTCTTCCTAAAACAATTTTGACTCCGTGGTTGAAGAGGCTCTCACGTTTCGCCGCGACCTTGCAAACAACTGTCAAACGACTTAGTCTGTGTCCCTGGCACACATTGCGACGTTTTTCCATGGCGTTACCACAAGGAGACATTCACTGCTTCGAGGCACTTCAGTGCAAGCGCGCCCCCCTCCCCCTTTTCCCTAGACCTCCTCTACCTGGGTTGTCTGATGAGTCGCACAAGTCTGAATTGAATAATGGGTTTGCTGGAACGGTGCCCCGAATGGCTTCGCTCCGACTGTAGGTCCCACGAGCCCCGGCCGGCTGACTTAAGGCCCCGGCAGACTACGGGCCCCGCCCGGCTCCCCGCACCCATGACGGGGCGCGTCAAAGGAAGGCTCGAACGCTCATTAGCCCCAAACCTTTGCGACTACTGGATGGAGAGGGGAGGGCAACAGCCACTTGCAGGAAAATTTAAAAGTATACAGCACTGCTGCAAAATTGAGCGGGTGGCGCGCCTCTTCCGGAACCTCTTCTTTCGCGTCTAGCACGGTCGTTTTCCCGTCGTTCGCGCTCCCTACCCTCCGGCGGACAACCTCAAAACGCCGGTGTCGAAAATGGTTGACAAAACCACCCAAATTTGGGAGGAAAAGAATTTATGTTGCCACTGACATTTTCGTGCGATTTTGCATTGCACATGCAAAATTTAAGTATTATTTTGCACGTATTAACATATTTTTAAAATATTTATACTTGATAACGTCCACTGTAAAAACTTATAAAAAGTTGAATTTGGGCAAGTCGCTTAGGGACTAATGCCATTAAATTTACTTTCAGAGATTCGGTTTTTTATTTAAAAAGAAACAGCAGCAACAAGAACATCAACAGCGACATCAACAAAGGAAAAATTTTGTACTGGAAACTCCGTTGAAGGCACACGACTGCTCAACATAGGACTCCCTCCGCATATGCTAAAACGTTCTTAAGCCCCAACTTGTTTTTTCTCTTTGTGTGTGTCTATGTGTGTGTGTTGCGAATGTGCTTGCGCGTCTGCGCTTGTTCTTTGAAAGGGTGACTTAATTGTCAGCGCAGGGGCTCTTGTTTGTTACACGTACGAAAATGAATATTCTCCTCGCTGGAAGGCTCCCCGCGCCGCGACGGTCCGGGGCCAACCAGGGTGGCCAGGGCCACGCCCACCCTGTCATGCATTCTCCATCACTGCGCGCATTGCTCCGCGCTATTTTTCGCCTCGGTTTCACCCCCCTCTCTTTGTGTTAATTCGGCTTTTTGCCCTTCCCTTGTTATATTCCCTTCTTGTTGGCCGTGCCCCGCACTGGCTCGCATTTTCGACGAGGCTGTGGCGACGCCGTCGTGTTGATTCGCGCTTTAACGCCCGCCCACCCCGCCAGCCCCGCCCGAGCTGGCAGACGGCGGCGACACCGCTCTGCCAGCCTGGGGACGGGCCGCTGCATTTATCGCCTCGTTTTGCGCAGCGACATTTCCCCCACCCCCGCCACTCCCCGCTACTGCCGCTACACCCAAACGAGACTCGAATCAAACACACTACGCCCCACCAATGGATGCATCGATCTATATGTGCCAAGCTTTCATTTGCCATCCAAATAGAAATTCAAGTACTGCCTCAAAAAGCCAAGCACGATCGAATAGTTCGGTCAACGAAGACGACTGAATGTCAAGAGAACACAGGATATCAAATATCCGTTAACAGATTGTTCAGATTGTAAGTCCCTCAAATGTTGTTGCGCCCTCAGCACCATCCACAGCCACCCTCCCCTCCCGCTGTGCCTCCCGCCCCCACCCGTGCTCGAGATGGGTACGCTAAGCCCGCCGCACATGCCACACTGCGTCCGTGTAGGTGTGGATCAGAGAGAGAGGCAGTTCGTGGAAGCAGTATTGTGTGCATGTGCGCCAAAGTATAGAGAGATGTGGATGGGGGCTGCTCGTGGGGGACAGAGAGAAAGGAAGGGGGATGAGCGTGTGCGTGCATGCGGGGGCAAGGAATGTTTCGCCGTTCCCTTTCTCGCATTCCCACACCTCAACACTCTTGGCGGTGATGAAGCACTGGTAAAACTGCAGCGTAGTTCTTCGCTTGATTTAAGCTTACAACTACGCTTGAAGACTATACGCTTGAGTTCAAGTGAAGAGTAAAAATTCTCCCAAGCATTTCGATAGGCGGAAGGGGTGAATCGGAGTACCACGCTTGAAACCGAGCGTAGCAGCCGCAACGCTTCAAGAAAGGCGTAAAAGTAGGATTCCGCTCTTCAGCGTGTATCCATGCATTTCATGGCGTTTCGTTCGAGACCCGGTAACAGTCGCGGAAAGTCGCGATCAAATCGTGACCACATAAGTGCGAGTACCTGCACTGGCCTGGCCCGCTGTGCCACGGTGCATGTCGCGGAAGGCACCTGACAGCCGTCGCGGGGGGAACCGGGCTGCTGTCGGCTGTCGCCGCATCAAATGCGCACCATTGCCTTTTTTGTCCTCCTCGTGGATTCGCATTTGGCGGCCGAGAGCGGGGAAAAGGGAAGAGTGGGATGGGTGGAATCGCTTTCATCATGAGAGAGGTTTATATGCTGAGCAAGTGGGAGCCTGGAGGGGCCGGACGGAGCCTCGCCGCCACCTTGTGGCAGAAGGGCCGGACGCCGGAATGCCAGTTTGGGGCAACTCGAGCCGACTCGAGCCCAGCCAGCCCAGCCAGCCCAGCCAGCCCTCCAAGCGCGGCTCGAAATGAATTCGCAGAACAATCAGGCCACGCCGCCAGAGCGCCACGCTCATAATACTTTCATGGAGGGTCGCTCTAATACTTTTGCAAAAGCTATTTCTATTATTATTGTTTTTTTTTCTTTCATTTAATAAAATGGTAATGTTAAATTAAAAATCTAAAGATTTGTATGCTTCTGCAGGTTCCTCGGCAGGGGTTAGCATGGCGGAAGTCGGTGGGCAACACTCTGACGGGAATCTGCGGCCGACCACTAAATACCAGCCTCCCCCCCTCCCCCTCGCTGCTCTCCCCCTCCAAGACCGCCGCAGCCCACTCGGATTTCACAGGTGGGTGATTGCACGGCCGTATTAAGTGGCTTTGCCGCCCTGGCCACCGCGCTGCCTGGCGCTTCCAGCCGCGCCCCCCTATCTGGACGTCTTGCCGTGAAGCCGCAGGTGCTGCAGGGGAGGGCGGGGCGGGACCCCTCTCACTCTTGAGGAGCGAGTTAGGGAAGCGGAAAGGGGCCGAGGGGCGGATGGCTGCCCGGCCGAGGGTGCCGCGCCCCCACCAAGTCCCTTCCCGCGCCGCTTATAGCAGCAACAGGGTTCGCCGTCCGGCACGCAGGCCGCCCCCGAAGGCAGCCACCTCGGCCGCCCCCGCCCGGAGGCCCTCGCCCCCACCTCTCCCCGCCCCACTGCCCCATCCTCAGCAGGGAGGGAGGCGATCGATGGCATGGTGCTTCGCCGTGTACCAGGGCGGGGGGAGGGGTGGGGGGTGCTTATTCCCCGACTTGCTCCTCCCTTTATCTGCGTTTCTCTCTCTCTCCCTTTGCTTCCTCCTCCTCTCTGGGTTCCACATACTTCCCACACCCTTCTCCGGGCCGCTCCTCAAGGGGTTTGCTCCCCTCTTTCGGCAAACTCTTTTTGACCGCTTTTCACCGAAATGACCGGACTCACCAACAATCGATTACAATGTCGTAAGGGCCACTCTCTGTCTTCCATTTTTATTTTATTTTTTTTCCGTGCCGTGACTGGGCACTGCCGCCGAAGACCTTGTGGCGGCTGCCTCTCCTCACGTGGCTGTCGAATTCGTTTGTCTCCTAAGCGGTGCCATTAGTCTCGGGTGACGCGGTCCGGACCGAGACCTGGGTGACACTGCCGGAGCCGTGGCAAAGGCCCTGCAAGCGGCTGAGGCACGGCTAGGACGCCGAGGCCAGGACGCCGAAAGTAGTATAGATCCCCAAAGTCTCAGGCCGCCATTTCGACCCCCCGTCGCGGGTAGCTGGCGAGCACTCTCAAGGGGGCTTCTACCTTGTACTCGTTTGGTCCTAAACCATCACAAGTTATGTTAGGTGAGGCGACCACACGAGTGAAGAAGCCTCCTCTAGGACGCTCGCCAGCTACCCGCGACGATGGGGCATCTATATACTACTGCCGAGGTCAGGACGCCGATGCCATGGGCGTCCATGAGATTCGGGCAGAGTACGGGGTCGAGTGCGGGGCGGGGCTTCGCCCTCCCGGGGGCGCCGTCCATTCATTACAAGACGTAATTATGGACAGAGGGCTTTCTGTGCCATATCCCTTTCATTTCTCTGTCTGTGTGAGCGTGTGTGGGTGCTGCGCTCGTTTTCTCCACTATTCAGCCGGCAGCTCGTCATGGCCACTTTAAGGCGGATCTTGTTCCTCCTCATCCGAGGTGATAATTGGCACGCGCTGATGCCACTTTAAACACGCTTATGAGCAGTGGCAGACGGCGTCAGTTCGATCTTGTTTCGTGATAGTTTGCTTCGGTGTCGTGTGCATTTCGTACTCGTAGAGTTTGTAAGTTTTCTGTCCAGATGAAGCGATTTAATTTGATTGACTGTAATACTTGCGGTTCTTGCGAGTCTCTCGACTACTGCGAATACTACTGGTGCATGGGCTTGAGACGTGCACACGCAGTTTATCGATAATGCAAAGCGGCTCCGCTGCCAGAGCTGCCTGCGCCTTGCGGGCCGTGCGCGCAAATAAAGAGGGGAAAAAAAGAGGGAATGCCGCGCCGAATGATGGCCGAAAGATATCAAAGACCGAGGCACGCGTTGACAGCCCACAAACCGGACGCCGTGACGCATTTGTGGAAGACCGCCACCACCACCCTGTGGGCCCGAGCTGCTGCCTCGCTAAGCCCCACCTAACCTAAGCTTTACTTTGAACTGTGCCAACCTCTCGACTCTGGTCTCAGGACAGAATTACTTAGAGATTGTCAAATGTTCTGCGTGCCGGTAAACGAATGTCGTCGCCACTTGCAGCGTAAAAGGGATCTCTGAGCGGTTTCCTCTCACGTGACAGTCCGCGCCACCACCAGTTCCTCTACTGGACATACCGCTACTGGAGGTGCCCCGCTCCGCATTGCGCCGTAGCCTTCGAGACGAGATGTCTGTCAGTGCTTCGGCAGCACACTCTCCAGCCTTCCAGGAATAGCCATGAGATGAATCTCTGATCGTGTGCCCATAAGAAGGGTGTCGGTGCAGGGCTGGCGTGACGCGGCGCCACTTCCAGCCAGTGCCGCCCTGACCTGTGGAGGGCGCGTTGCAGTACGGCCTCGGCGCGGGGCGGGCGGGGCGGGCGGGGCGGGCACTATACCATCGGACAGTAGTGCCGCCACAGTGGTGCGCCGCCACATTGCGGTGCCCGTCGCTGTGGCCAGAGAGTTCCTGCGGTGGGCCGCGCCCCCTCCGTGCGCAGGGCAGCGCCACGAGCTAAGGGAATTAAGTTTGCTAACTCACAAATTCACGGCGCTCTGCTGTAGGCCCGAGCCGAGGCGTGCGAGGGGGTGCCGAGCCAGGGCCTCGCGTGGGCAGAGATCGAGTAATGTAGCGAAACGACTCCAGCCACCGGAAGAGGCGGGGAGAGAACTTGGATGAAAAACAATATAAAAGCGAAAGAAAGCAGAGGCTCGTGGTGGGCCCGCTCGGGGCAGTGTGGGGCAGGGCTGGGCCCACCGGGGCAGCGGGGCCTAGCTCGCCCGGCCACCGCAGGCATCCGCAGCGCCGCCGCCCAGGTGGCCACAAAACAGAGTGTCGAGGGTGGCGACGCGGAGCAACAACAACAATGGTGTCCAACTCCCGCGAGTGGCCGAGGCGCCGGGGGCGCACCGCGTGTGCTGGCGTCTCTGGCGTGCCCTCTGGCGTGAAGCGTCCCGCCCCAGCGCGCCTCACGCCAAGTCGTGCCTTTTGCGGCGGGAGCTCCGAGCCCAGCCACCAGCCCAACCCGCCGGTGGTTGCTTGGCTGCAATATTTATTCTCCGACATAAACAACAACAACAACAACAACAACAACAACAACAGCAGAAAGTCCTGTATGTTCGTTGCAACCAGTAAAACAAATTCATGTCTTGTTTGGCTCCAGAGTATTATTTCGTTTGACAAAGAAGGTATGGCTTTGTTTTGGGAGCTCAGTGCCATGCGTTTGACAGACGACTCAGACGTCAATAACTTTTTCTGTCGTGAGGTGGTCGTAGCGTCGGCTGGCTGATATGGGGATGCTACGCGCCGCCGACGTGCTCAAAATTCTCGGAAACTCGTTTAACTGCTGAGCCAGATTCACCGTGAGGCTTGCATTCTATCGTTTACCTTTCATTTTCCCAGCGCAAGGCAGCGTTCGAGGGCACTAGGCGTAACAGCAACAGCAGCACTACTTTGGTGGTGAACAGGTTGTTGTCGTAGCGAGCCAGGGGAAGGAAAAAACACGTGCGCTTCTACGCTTTGGCGCTTTAGTGCTTTGGCTGGATTTTCTTCCTTTGAAGCTGCGCAGACAACGCTGCAACGTGCGCCGCTCCCCAAAGACTCTCATCGCCGGATGCGCCGCGCCTGGCCGTGACGGCCGCGACAGCGCAGCCGTGCAGCACTTCGAGCGCGCCGCGCCGGGTGTCTTGCGTTGCTAGGCCGTGCTCCGCCACCAGCGGCATCTGGCGAGGTTAAGGAGAGAGTACGGCCATCTGCTGCTCGCGCTGCAGGGCTTTTTGTCCCGTTTTCTGGCTTGGTCGTTTTTGTTTGTATCTCCCTTCTTTCCTGGAGCGGTCGAGGCTGCTGGGGCCAGAGTAATGCATGCGGGCCCAATGCTGGAACTTCGGCCTCGGCGCCAGCCGGCAGGCCTCGGTCAACAGCCGCGCCAGCGGCAACAAGCGCACGGTCTCGCCAAACCAACGGCAGCCCCCCGGCTCCTCCAGCGTCCTCCAAGAGGTCGCACATTCACAGCGAAAAACGCTCATGAAACATGCAGGCTCGTGCGGGCACCGCGTGCTTCGGTGTGCTCCCTACATCATCATCAGCACTATCACCGTCTTCTGGGCGGACCGCAGCTGCAGCCCGGACCCGTGGTGGTGTACCGGATGTAGCGCAGGTCGCCCCGCCCCGGCCCCGACCCCGCCCCACCCGGTGCTACCGGGTGCCTCGCCTCGGCCCGTTGGGAGCATCCGTCCGCATCCGTCAGAGGTTTCTCCAGACGGGACGTTCCAGGTTCGGCTCGTTAATAAACCACAGCGATGGTGGAATGAAGCGGGAGAAGGAGACTCCCGCACGACGGGCTTCGCGCTTAGAGACCTCTTGACGCGGCGCGACGTAAGCGGCTCTCGAAAGCCACTCCGCTTTCACTTCGCTTTCGCTCAGTGGCGATTCCCAGATTCCTGCCCGGCGCGCCTAATTAAAACTTTGATGCTCTTGCTTTTATTCGCAGCGCTGCCTGGAATTCATTAGAAGGGAGCAGCTCGGCAAGAATCTCGTCTGGACGTCGAGGGCTGCAGGCTGGCGGCCCTGGCCGCCCTGGCCGCCCTGGCGGCGGAGAGGTGAGGCGGCGATAACACCGCCCCAAAATGGATAAGGCGGGACTCATTTTTGTCTCGATGGGGGTCAGTCATCGACGGAGGTTCCCCGAGAGCGGAGACCTTGGCGTAATCCTGGATTTAACTTCAGCGATGACCTTGATTCCAAATAATACGATTATGCCAAATAAGTTTCCCAGGCCTCCGCCACTGGAAACCAACTAATTGCCGGCAGGCATTGCGCCCGGTCAGGCGGTCAGTCAGAGCAGGCGGACGCACCGAGCAGGCAGGGCTGGCAGGCACTCAGCCTGCCGGGGTTAATTTGCAATGTACAGGACGGCCCGGCCCGAGACTCGAGGACCACCTTGCTTTCATGCAAGTCCTACCACGTTGAAGCTTCTCAAAGTGATGTGCAGCACGGCTTGCTCCGCCCCAAGGGCCAAAAGAGGAATGTAAGGCGAGTGGATGTTCGCGTGCGTGTACACGGGTAAAATGAAGAGGCCAGCAAGCCCCTCGGTGCGTGTCTCGGCAGCGCGGCCCGTATCAGGCTCGTCATTCTGAGGAGGGGGGAGGGGAGGGGTCTTCTACAAGTGCCTTTCGGAAGTGCTGGCGTCGAGCCAAGCCAAGCCCAGCCAGGCTGGGGTGGTGGCGGGCGTGACCCGGCGATGTGGCCAGCAACAAGTACGGCCCCTGGAATGATTATGCTCCCCGTCGGGGGAAAAGAGGAAAAGAATGACGTGATGGGCTTGCTTGGATAATTCAGCTTCATTTACATCCATAAATCATTAATCCAGCAGCCGCTGGGGTATAATGAGGCCAGCCAGGACCAGCGGCTGTTGATCGGGGAAACTCACCGCTGTTGTGGCCTTGACTGCGGCGCGGCCCTTGGGGCCTTGGGGGCTGGGGCACTTCGGGGTGGCCCGATGCCAGTTAGCACAACGACTTGGGAACTGGTTGCGCGCCGCGGTCTGGGGTCTGGGGGTGCGCGTGCCGCGACAACTTGATGCCGCAGCTAATATATTCTACCATTAAGAGTGCCTCGGCGGCGCCAGTATTAGTGTGAGCCCCCCAGTGTCAGCCCCCAGTGTCAGCCCCCAGTGTCAGCCCCCAGTGTCAGCCCCCAGTGTCAGCCCCAGTGTCAGCCCCCAGTGTCAGCCCCAGCGGCCGTGTCAGGTGCGCCCGAGAAGTGTCAGCGGCAGGGGCAGGGGCGCTCCGGGCGAGTAGTGCGTCAGCGCCGCTTGATGCCCATGGCAGCCGAGGCAGGCCAGGCAGGCCAGGCAGGGCCCGTGCGTGGTGCCGGTGCCGTGTGCCCCGAGGCTGTGGGTCGCCGCGACGCCTCTTCGGCGCTGCTCGCAGCGCCATCTGACGGCTGGCGGCCACACCTGCAGTCTCTACCGCGAGGGGTAACGGCGCGTCCGTGTGAGGCGTAATGGCAGGAAGAGGGAGAAAAAGTAACACAGGTGAGAAAAGAGCAGGTAATCTCTGTTAAGAAAGCACTAGAAGTTGACAGTGAGGGAAGCCAGCGAGCGCCGCTCGCGCATGTTGGTTTGGCCCACGTGCACGCCCGCGCTGATGGCCGTGCCGGCCTGCCGGGGCACCGCGAGCGCATCCTCCATCGAGGGGAGCAGGGCGATGGTGTGCACCTCCGACACCACCTGCAGCAACAAACTAGTTCAGAGCCAAGTTCCGCCAAGTTTCCCGAGACACGATCCCCGCCGAGGGGGAAACCCTCGCAGTAGTTGGCGCATTAACTCTACGATTAGTTAGCCGAATATTTCGGTATTGTTTCGTAATTATTTCACCGGCGTATTTCTATCGCGTAAAGCCGGGCTTACCTCCGTGACGGCGGGTGACTGGAGGTGGTAGGGCTGACTGCTGATCAGGGTGACGGCCACCTTGGGGTCGAGAGGGCCTCGCTGCGCGGGCTGGTAGTCAATGAGGCCCCGGACTCGCCGGAGCACACAGTCGAGCGCCACCTCCAGCACGGCGTCGTCGCGCCCCAACGCCTCCCGTATCTGCGCCGGCCAGGGAGAAGCGCGGTACACCCGTTCCTCGGCCTGAAACATCACCAGCGGGCTGGAGCGACGGCGTGCGGCGTGCGTGCACCGTCCCGCAAGCGCCCGTCAAGTCGATGATAGGCCACCCGTGCAGCATCCGTGCTTTCAGGCTGCTGGGTGGCCTGCCCGCCAGGCGCTCAGCACCTACCTCGCGGTCCAGCTTGAGAAGGTACTTGACCAGGGCGGTGGGCAGACCGCTGGGCTGGTTCTGCAGCGGCTTGACGGAGGCCTGCAGGGCGTTCGTCGACGCGTCCAGCAGAAAGGCGGTGACGTAGCAGTCCCGGCGCTGTGCCAGGACTCGGGCGACCTCCAGGGCGACGCAGCCGCCCCAGCCGCGGCCGGCCACCGTGTATGGCCCGCTAGGCTGCGTGCGCTGTACAGCCTCCGCCACGGCGGCCGCAGCTTCCTCCACGGACGACGCGCTGCGTGGGGGTGACACGACCACGGCGGTGGCGTACATGTAACGCGCGACGGAGCCCAGCTCACTTGCCGGGGAGTCACAGAGGCCGGCCACCAGGAACACGGGCGGTACCTGGAGAGGATATGACCTGTAGAACCATTGCAACCTAATATGCTGGCCACTATCCGGCGACGTTCGAACCTCCTTGTTCCGGCGATCCCTGGGGCCGCCGATGAGGGACGGCAGCACGCGCATGGCGACGTCGTCCTGCAGGGACTGCCCCAGCCTCCGCAGCGCCTGCACCGAATCGGGCAGCAAGTCCAAGAGCGCTCCGCCGCCTTCTTCTCTTCCAGCTTGGCCGGCGTCCGCCGCTACCTGCATCACTTCCACGGTGTGCACGACGGGATCTCTGGCGCAACGAAGAGCCTGCAGGAAGACAATGCGGCTGTCAACACGGGGTATTATGCGTAGCCACGTGGACGTCGGTAGACGCTCACCTCGGCTAGCGGCACGGTGCGCACGTCCGCGGAGAGGTCCCCCATGGCCACGAGCACGCCGGGCAGGCCGTTTTCTTTCCGACAGCGCACCACGTCGACGAGCGCGTTTAGGTCGTGCGCCCCCTCGGCCAGCACGGCCAGCGTGCAGCGCGGTACTCGCGTCGCCACGTCCAGCGCACGCACGCGCGCGGCCGGCTGCTCCAGCGACAGCACCAGCCCCAGCGGCGACTGCTGCCCGGCCGCCTGCGAAGGGAGAGAGAAGCCGCAGTGAGACCACTTGCCTTGCTTCGCTTGCTGGGTCCGACCCGCATCGCTCACCTTGACGAGCTGCTGGGGGTCCGCGGGCTGTAACGCGCGCACCGTGGCGCCGTAGTGCTCGGCGAGCTGCCCCAAGCGACGCGAGACCCACGCGCTGGCCGCACGCACCGCCGTGCTGGGAGCCAAGCTGACGTCTCGAGCGCCGATGGACAGCAGCCACTCGGCCAGCGACACGGCCTTGGCGGCCGGGCCCATCACCAGGCAGCTGCGGCTCGCGTCTAGCGGTGTGGAGCTGTCTCCCCGCGTGGACAGGTCCAGCACCACCTTGCCCGCGCCCTCCGCCACGCGCCTGCGCACAAGCCGACATTGAGACTTCTGCTGGAGGCTTGGGCGGCAGTAACACGGAAAGGGCTTTTCATACGTGCCTCTGCGACCCAGCGAGCGTGTGTGAAGGAGCCGTGTGGAAGGGCAGCGGCTGCACGGTGCCGTCCTTGATGGCAGCGCGCACGGCGTCCTGGACGCGTCTCTTGGTGTCCTCGCGAGCCTTGAGCGGCCAGTCCCAGGCCAAGGAGTACGCCGACGTGCTCCGAATGAAGGTCGACATACCTGCACGACAAAGCCATACAACAGATGGGGATGAATCTGCCTGCCCGGGATTGAGGTCCGTACTTACCCACGCTGCTGCCAACTTCCGCAAGGCCGGCGCCGACGTGCAGCGCGCGGCCGTACATCTTCATGATGCTGAGGACCCCTCGGAACGCATCGCTACTTCCCTGGCTCAGCGCCACGTCCACGCAGGCCTTGGCGCCGAAGCGGCAGGACAGCTCCCGCGCGAAGTCCTTGGCGGTGCCGACCACCGTGTCCAGAGAGGCGTTGGGGAACTTGGCGCGCAGGGCGGCCTCCTCACGGTGGTCCTTGACCGTGGCCACGACGCGGCACTCCGCGCGCAGCAGCAGCGCGATGGCGGCGTTCCCCAGCGCCGAGGCGCCGTCCACCACCAGAGCGCGCTCTTGACGCCGAACGACCAGCTGCGAACGCACACGACATGAGAACGTGGTGGGCGTCCCAGGCGTTCCACAATCCAGGTGCAGCAAGAAGCAGCCACCAACCTGTTCATGCAGTGCGAGCGCGGCCGTGGCGTAAGCGAGAGGCACGGTGGTTGCAGCCTCGTCGGACCAGCCCGGTGGGACGGGCCACTCCAGGATGCCGTCCGGATGCAGCGGCCCTGCGCTCGACGCGCACACGCCCATCACGCGCACGCCGTCCGCGCGCACGCCTGTGTAATCCAACAGTCCCACGGCCGTGCGCCCGTCCTCGGCGACGTCGTTGTACGGGTTCACGCCCAGACACTTGAGCTGCAGTGCGTCCATGTGCAGCTGCCTGGTGCGCTGCATGCGGGTCCCACCCTCACCGCCGGCACTCAGGTTGGCCAGGTGCAGGCGGTGCGCCCAGCCCCAGCGGCCGCCATGTAGCATGTTAACACGCAGCCCCAGGCGCAGCTGCGTGGCGTAGAGGGGCGCGTCCAGGGCGAAGGGGGGGGCGGTGGCATCCTGCAGGAACACGCAGTGCGCGCGGTTGCCGCCAGGGGCAGCGGCCAGCGTCCGCACAATGTCCGGCGCGGCCAGCTGAGGGACCCCGCGGAACACGAGGAAGACCTGGGTGCCCTGGCAGAGCAACAGGCGCTCCAGCGGCAGCTGGCCCTCGACGTGCAGCACCTCGCTGTCGGCGTCGACGTCGACGGCGTGCTTGAACAGCGCGTATCGCCGTCGGTCCTGCTGCACGCTCAGCAGCAGGCGCAGCTCGGGTGGAGGGGAGAAGCCTGGCGGCAGCTCGGTCAGCAGGAGACCGCGTTGGCGGCGCACCGCGTCCAGAGCGGCGCGCACGCCCGCCGCGTCGCTCAGCACCAGGGCGGCGCTGTCCCCTACGTCAGCAACGCTCGCCACGCGAACATGCAGCTGAAAGCCAACGCAGCGCTGGTGTTTATTCGATCGAGAGATATTTAGTCGGCCTGAGTCCGGCCGCTACTCACGTCGGGCAGCTGCTGCTGCGCGGCCCGATCCACTGCGTCGTACAGCGCGCTGCGCCCTGGCGCCGCAGCCACCTGCACGGGGCTGCGGCCCTGCAGCGCCGCCAGCTGCAGTGCCAGCGAGCACAGGTGCTCCAGGTCCTTAGCGGCGCCCTCCTCGTACGCGAGGAACGCCCTGGTCTGCACCAGGATGGGCTGGAAGGTGGGCGACAGCGGCATGGGCTGCGTGTCCACCAGCACCATGTCCACGCGGCCGCGCGGGGAGCACAGGCTGACGGAGCGCCGCTGCAGGTCATAGTGCAGCGTGTCCTGCGAGCCTGCCGGCAGCACTGGCGGAGACAAGACGCACGAGACAGTTTTTAGTTAGAACGCTTCAGAAATATAGAATGCAACGCACTGGACACTCGGCCCTGTTCATTGCCGATCGGCACGTGCCACCGGTCGTGGGTGTCTGGGAGTCGCTACTGTACTTGTGTTCGTCGCGGTCACCGTCACGGCGTATTTCCCCATGTCGAACCCGGCCGGGATCGCGTGGCTCCGTTTCATTACTCTAGCGGTATATCGAACCTCACCCACTTTGTATTCAAAGTAGGCACCGCTCGGTACTCATTGGAACTCTGACGTGTGGCTTCGATTTTTGCCCGAGAAGAGCGACAGGCTATGACACTTTAGTGGTGACCACTGTCTCAAAAAATCGTCATCATGTTCTGTTATGTTCTGTCGAGTTCAAATTCCGCTTTTGAAAGGGAGGGATATTTTCCACTTTAACTTTCCATTGAAACGGTTCGAAATGTAATATACGCAGTTTCGTGGTGTAGCAGATCCTTCTGCATCAAGCATCTTGTCCGTGGTGTACACTCAAAAAAAAAAAAAAAAATTGCACTTTGTGGACTCCGTCTGACTTGGCGTTGGGCACGGACGGTGCCCTCGTGGGTCGGGTAGGTCCCCACCGCCCCACTGAACCCGCCGCGCTCCCACGAGTAAACGAAGTCCGCATGACAAGCCAATTAGCGCACCGCACTAAGGCCAAGGTCACGAGATAAGGCTCGCAAAAAATGCCAAAAAATCACAATGTAAGCGAATCTTATGGTGTCACGACATAACAACAAGCCTACTGTAAGGATTTCGGATTTCAGTCACCAAAACCGTAACACTGTTCTCAATCAATCACGTGGCCAAGGCCCTGGTCAACGCGACACGCGCCCAACACTCACCTTGGGCTGGGTCCAAGACGATCTTCTGGATGCGCCGCGGGACGTGCAGCTCGTGGCGGCCCTCTGACTGCTCCAGCGCCACCACTTGCAAGAGTGTCTCGAGCTGCAGCGTCCTGACCATCTCGACGCCACACTCCTTGTCGTCCTCCCGGCACGTCGCGCTGCCCAGCACCGCGCGCTCGCCCCGCTGCAGCGACACCAGGCTGCGGTACTGGCCGTGGCACTGCAGGCCCCGTCGGCCCAGCTCCTCATACACGTCGTCCGCGTCGCACTGCGCCCTGCAATGCGAGCCCCGGACGTTAGCGAGGGTAGCACAAAGTCGCCGGTGTCGTTGTTGGAACCGAGTATTGCCTGTCTTCCCGTGGGACTGCCACGGCCGGGCCCACCGGGGACTCGTCCTGCTCTGAGATGACCGCAGAGCGGCCTGTGCAAGTCACGCGGTCCTCGACGCATACCTCGAAGCGACCGCTGCCTCGTTGCACCAACAGGTAGAACTTCATCTCTCCTGCAACACGATCAGAGTTAAAATGTAGACAAATGCTTCGAAGAAACTCAGGGCCCGCGCTGTTGCACCATAGGGCATGCGTGCGTACCCTCTTCGGGCACCACCTCGGACTCGCAGAAGACGACGTTGTCCAGGACGATGGTGCTGCCCTCTGGGGCATAGCTTGATATGATGGACAGGACCAGACTCTGTGAGACGAGACGTCAGAAAAATGTTAGTGGTAACACTGCAGTAGATGCGTGCATTGCAGATGTCAAGAACGGTTTGTTTCGTTCTTGAAGGGTAGTGGCAGATCGTTCATAAAAGTTCGCCAAAATTCATGAAAATTCTTTAATTTTTTTAAAATTTATCAAAATTTATGAAATTTCCGGTCATGTACCCTAAAGGTTAGAGTAATTTTCCCTTGTTGCGACTCACCAAGCAGGTGGCGGGGCTGAGCACAGCGTGGCCGTTCCACGTGCAGTCTGCCAGGTGGGTGAACTCGTCGGTCGTCAGCGCCAGCGGCAGGTGCATCTCGGTGCGAGGGCCTCCCTCCTGTGGACCGTCAAAGTGTTAGCACCACGAGGAGACGCAGCGACGCGGCGACAGGCCACGGCCGGCCACGGCCCCAGGCGCCCGCAGATACTCACGGCGGGGGCCTTGAGGAAGGCGACGGGCCAGGTGTCCCGGTGGTCCCAGGTGGCGAGCGGGGACAAGGGCGAGGTGTCCCTGCACACGGGGGTGGCGACGGCCGGGTACAGCTTGGCCACGTCCGGGTTCAGCCCCTCCATGTACAAGCTGGCGGCAAAGAATGTGTGAGTGCGCGCCTTGTTTTAGGGTGCCGGATGCCTCCGCAACATACTCACCTGCCGAGCGCGTCCAGCACCAAGGCCGTGCCGGGCATGTCCCGCTTCGTCAGGGCCACATTCACGGCGTCTTTGTTCAGGGAGCGTTTCAGGATGGCCTGCAAAAGGCCGTGGGGGGCGATCTCGATGGCCAGGGCATCCTTGTCCACCTGCTCGCAGCCCTCCTCGAAGTACACCGAGCTGAGCAGGTTGTTGGTGAAGTAGTGCGGCGTGGCGTACCGGGCGTCGTGGTCGCCGGCTCGGGCGGGCAGGACGGATGTGGAGATCCACTTCGACGAGCGTGCCTTCGGCTCCAGGATCACACCCTGGAGCAGCTCCAGGAGGCGCGGCGCGGCGGGCTGGATGTAGCGGCTGTGGTAGGCGATGTTGCTCACATTGACAGCGCGGGCGAAGATGCCCTTGTCCTTGAGCTGGGCCACGAAGGCGTGCATGTCAGCCGCGGGGCCGGACAGCGTGCAGCTAGTGGCCGAGTTGTGGCAGGCGACCTCGATGGACTCGGGCAACATGGCCTTGACGTCCTTGTAGCCGAGGCCCACGGCTGCCATCATGCCCGGGATGAGCTCGGTCTCGTTGGAGGCCTGGCCGCGCGCGTGTGCCGCCAGCATCATCTGCTCGGCCGTGATGCAGCCATCGGCGTACGCGCAGCCCAGCTCGCCCACCGAGTGGCCCACCATGCCGTCGGGCTCCACGCCCACAGCGCGCAGCACGTCCGTCAGGCCGATCTGCAACAAGCGGGCGGCGTTATTGGCAGTGCGTGCCACCGCGTGCACGGCCTTGGGCGTCGTTGTCTCACCTGCACTGCGGCGATGCCCACAAAGGAGTGGAGGATGTTGTCGAAGACGTGGGCGTCCTTGGTGCAGATGATGTGCTTGAGGTCCAGGCCGAGCGGCACGAGGGCGTTGTGGCAGCGCTCCACGGCGGCGGCGAACACGGGAATGCGCATCAGGTCGGCGCCCATGCCAGCCCACTGGCTGCCCATCCCGGAATACACAAACCACACGGGGCGCTTCTGGCCAGTGTAAAACTAGACTCAAAAAAGGGATAAAGAAAAAACCAGTTAGATTTCTGTCCTAACTAAGCCGTGTGTGTGCTGGCTTCTTCACGCTTCCTCACCTTGATCTGAGCGGGCTTCGCGTCGTCGGCCTTGGGGACGACGGAGAAGCCGCGGTACATGTGGCCGAAGATGTGCGAGGAGAATGCGCTGTGCACTAAGTGGACGTACTCCGGGTCCGAGGCGTTGCTCTCGGCCTGCAGCAAGTTCATTTACCTCCATTCAAAGCGAGTCCCCAGTAGGAGTAACCCATAGCGCCACGACAGTATACGCACCAACTTAATGACCTCCTCCAGACCCTCGGGGGTGCGACCTGATAGAAGCAGCAGCGTGGGCATGGGGTCCTCCCCCGCGGCGATGGAGGCGGGGAGCGGTCTCAGCTTCTTCTTCTCGCGCGGGTTGGGCCTCAGCAGCACATGGCCCATGATGCCTCCCAAGCCCAGGTTGTTGACGGCCACCATCCCGGGCGCCAGCGGAGTGTTGTCAGTCACCACCTGCAAAGCACATGTCTCTCATCTTGCGCCCGCCACATAGCAGCATTCATGCACCGTGAGCTGACCTCGATGCGGCCCTGCAGGAGGCCTGCGATCTTCGGGTTGGGGCGGACGTGGTTCAGGGTGGCGGGGATCGTGCCGGTCTCCAAGGCCACCAGGGCCTTGCAGACACTGGCCAGTCCACTGGCGGCCTCGGTCTGGCCGATGTTGCCTTTGACGGAGCCGATGAGCAGCGGACGCGTGCGGCGGCGGGCGATTACGTCGTCCAGGGCACCCAACTCAGCCTCGTCGATGCCGCCCACGCCCCAGCCGTCGGCCTCCAGGTACGCGATGTCGTCTGGGTTCACTCCGCAATCCTGTGGGGAAGGAACGCCGATGCGTTTACGAAAACCGGTGTCGACTGGGATGCGGGTTCGAGTTTTACGTTGTAGAAGGTGCCGAGCAGGTGGCTCAAGACGCGGCGCTCGATGTCGGGCAGCTCTGACCGAGAGACCTCGGCGCACAGGGCTGAGGCCGTGTGCACCACCTCCGCGTAAACGCGACGCGCCGTGCGGCCGCGCTCCAGCATCAGCACTACCACGGCCTCACTGCGCACGCCGCCGTCAGCTAAAGCAGACAGAGGTGTGGGGAATCAAACCTTTTTAAAAAAAAAAAAAAAAAAATAATTGCAACAGCGGTGTTTCTGGCCGTACCCGCCTCGTCGAAGGGCTTGCAGCTGCCGGAGGCGCTGAGCCAGCCCAAGTCTTGGTAGTGCGTCGCCAGCTCCATCAAGTACGACAGCGAGGCGGCACCCACGATGGCGCGGTCGCACTCGCCCTTGCTGAGGGCGCGGAAGGCCATGTCCAGGCCCTGCATGCCGCTCACGAGCTGCGTGTTGTGCGTGAAGCTGGTGCCTGCGCATGCACGCCGCGCGCCGCGTTAGCGGAAGGCCTCGCGTTGCCGCTGCCAAGCTGCACCAATACCTTTCAGGTCCAGCCAGTACGACACGCGGTTGGCGGTCATGGCCGAGTTGAGCCCCATGATGCCGAAGCCATCAGCGGACTCCCGGATGAAGTTGCTCTCCGACTCGCTGCAGTGGTAGCCCATGAAGACCGCTGTATTGGTGCCGTGCAGGTCCTTGGGGCTGTAGCCTGCGCCGAAGCCCGTTGTCATACCACGACACTATGGCCGCCGCCGCCACTACACCACCACCCTTACCTGCATCTATGACGGCCTCCAGGGTGGACTCCAGGACGTGCCGCGTGATGGAGTCCGTGGCTGCCGCGAGCCTGGAGTGCATGCCGAAGAAGGTGTTGTCGAACTTGTCCCCATAGCGCATCTTGCCGCTTTTGATGTTCTCCTTGGTGATGGTAGCGCTTGGGTCGGGTGGAGCCGACTCAGCGGTGTATCCTGAGAGGGTACCATTTGTCAGGACAAGACACAGATGGTGCACCAATCCTCTCTCTCGCCCAACGTGGCCGCGATATTCTCTACATTTAGCTGATTTGACTCCGGAGTCTAGTCTCACTGCGCATGGAAGCAGCACATGACTTGAAATCTAGTCATAGATCAGCCCACTGCGGAGAAAATGGTGGACTCGCGCGATCAGAGTGCTTAGGGACGGGCGATTTCCAAATTTCAGTATCGCGATTGCGATTTCTCACATATCGCGATCTCATGCGATTAATCGCAAAATCGCAAAAATCGCAAAAAATCGCAAAGATCGCTAAATCGCTAAAAATCGCAAAATCGCATATCGCAAAATCGCAAAAATTGCAAAAAACGCAACAAAACTTAAATACTACCGAGAACACGCGCCAGCCTCGTTCGGTGCAGTGCGCGGTGCGATTTTTGCGATTGTGCGATTTTTTGCGATTTTGCGATTTTGCGATTAATCGCCGAGGTTCAAAAACCGAAATCGCACCGCGATTTTTTGAAAAAATCGCATCGCACCTGCGATTAATCGCAAAATCGCCCGTCCCTAAGTGCGGTCCACAGGTCTACTCACTCGGCTGCAGGTCGCCCGCGCCATCACTGATGAGATGCAGGTTCCGCAGCAGCTTCTCGCGGTACTCCTGCAGGTTGTCGCACTCCGGGAAGTGGCCACCCACGCCGGATATCACCACCTCGTCCTGCATGGCTACCATGGCGGCTCAAGAAGTGCGCGGTCGAGGGCGTTGCGGAGGCCTGCGTGCCGCGCATGCAGAGTGACCGTTTTACAAACCACAGTTCGCGTACGGAGAAGGGCGACCAGAGGGCGCGACTTAGTCGACCTCAAATAAACGACAGGACTTTCCGTGAGATCGACACCAAAGACGAGCGATGGGCGCGCGCTCTTGTGTGTATGTGTGAGTGGCTTTTTTTTTTTTTTTTGTTCGTTCGCCTCTACGCCTGTTTAACACTGAATTATATGAGCAATTTATTTTACGTCGTCTCACACAATTTTTGGCATGCGTGCTTTTCGCACAAAGTGGTACGAAATTTTTGTCCGAATTCGTGCGTTTTTGCGCACAAATTTTTGCGAAAAGTTTCGCATGCACAGAATTTGGTAAATCCCCCCCCTCCCCCATTTTCACACCACAGGGTCTTTTTCAGGGAACGTTCTGTTCTTCCTAGAAAAGGACCCCCACCCCACTCAGAACTGCTTCTGGTCGCGATGCCGCTCGCCGCCAGTGCTGTTTACCGTCGTACACGTACAGGACCGCCGATGACCCAGGAATATCCAATGAGGCCACCTGGCCGAAATACCTGGCACTGGCACCGTGGATCGCGCCAACGACGTGTGCGCTGTGCTGCACACTACCGGACACTGGCGGGCATTGCACTACAAGACCCACTGCACTCGTTATTTGGCCCCTGGGCCTTGGGCCCTGGGCCTTGCCAAGTGGGAGAGAGGTCGAGGTCGAGGCCAAGGAGGACGTCAACAAACGCTTCGAAACTGAGTAGGTTCAGCGAGCTGGACGCCATCAACCATACCATACCCGGCTCTCCACCCGGTATCGACTTGACACAGAAATTTTGTAAATGGCTTTCTTTAAAAAAACTTTTTTTTTGCACTACTTGAATTTTTTAGCTAAAGAAATAATAGCTAACATGTGAGCTGCGACAGCTAATGTATTGTTTCCGTGCAGGAATATATGACACCAGGAACCAATTATCACCCCCACCAACCGCGTCAAATGAGCGGTATCAGGTGCGATGGGAAACGGAAATTATGCAAACATGACGAAAACGTCTCTCCCGAGCCCCCTATTGGCTTCCTCGCAACATGACTGCCACATGCAAAGCGGCTCGTCGAAACACTCGCACCCTCGTGCCGTTTGTAAGGAACGCAGTGCTGGTAGTCGCGGCCCCTACCAAAAGCATCTAAATCGACCTAAATTCTTTGTATACACGGGGCACTCAACAGAGCGACTTCCGTTGGTCACTCGGAACTGCGGTCGGTTTACGCGCCAGTGCGCGCCACTGACACTGTTCAGTGATGACGAAATTTCATTTTATTCTGTTTTTTAAGTTTTATGACCGGGATCACAAAACGCACTTGAAAAAAAATGTTGCGTTTCCACACAGTAAAACGTCTGCGAAGCATCGCTTCGTAATCTGAAAAACACGAAGGCATTATAAAATCGTTAAATCTACGAAAAAGGGCTTTGTATTATTATTATAATCCGAAACATTTCTTCACTATAGGAGATGCTTTTGCGCCTGTCTTTCGACGTCCGCTTCACTTCCGGCGTAGGCTTCCCTCCCAAGTCTTCCGCAGCGTCCTAGAGGCTGTAGGACTTTAAGGATTCTAGTCTTCCGCAGGTTTCCCTGTCTTCCCTGTGCGTAAGAGCAATTCCTCACACTGGTAGTAGGCTGTTAGCCTCGCGGCGGGTCGACGTAGCGTCCGAAATGCAATCCAGAATATGTCGCGGATGTTGGCACCCCCCACCCCAACGAGATTTAAGGTTGGGGGTTTGGGGGTTGGCGGTTATTTACGTCGTTTCGTTTGTTGATATGTTTGTGCGTTTGTGCTCTTAGGCCTGAGTTAGCTGTTTGGCAGAGCACGGTAGCAAGGTACCACCAGCATCAGGCACGTCGTCAGCGCCTCGCAAACGCAGCTGGCCATCATCTTGTTCGTTCTTATTAAATGAATGAGATCCTTGACAAACACTCATGAATGCAATAACAGTTATGCTAGGTTAGATTATTCGTACGAACATTTTGGGCTACTGTATGGACCCGTGAAAACATTTGAAGCCGTGACTGTTTGGCTAAAATGGGCGAGCTCATTGAAAAAGACAAGCTGAGCCCCAGCATGGGGCTGTCGGGCTCAAAGCCACCTCTTGTTGCTGCACAGAATACTGAAAGATTCTATGGTGTCCATATACCAAACAGTTGCGAAGAAGGTAAGGACGCTGCCGGTAATTTCTGTCCGGTAGTGTTTGCCCACACAAATTGACATGTACCCCAAACTAATACTTATTTTGACCTGTCCTTTTTTCAATTTTTCTGTATCCTGTTAAAATTGATGGTATTACATCATTCTCCGTTTCAGATTTTTTACATGTCTATGAAGATAAGGTAGAGGCTTTAAAGGTTGTGAAACATCACAAGAAGGCTCGTTTTAAAGCATTCAAACAGCGGTCTGATGCTGTAGCGTTTGCTGTCCATGGAGCAGACAGTGTATCCACAACATCGGAGGAAAATGTGCCTGTTGCACCTAGTGTTTCTCAGAGTGATGCAGAAAAACCAAGTCTCTTCAAGGGTCCAAAACAACAAGACATGGTGCAACTTCGAAGAGCAATTGAGAGTGGCAATTTAGAGTTGGTCTTCAAAACTGTCTGGGACAATCCTCGATTTCTTATCAGTAGTGGAGACACTCCGTCTATTTTACAGGTAGTTTAGTGAACTGCTTTTCAATCATGCTTCCAATTGATTATTATTATTATTGATGTTGACTTACTGTTTCACTTGAATTTCTAGGAGGGGTCAAGATATAATGCATTACATGTTGCTGCCAAAAGCAAAAATGCAGCCATGGCTGACCTTATTTTACAAACTGTAGGGGATCCAGCATTTTCAAAATTGTTGTATGGTGGTGGTGATGAGACTTTGTCGTCTAGTAAAATGGGTTCATCCTCCGAAAGATCTGCCATTCTCGTTGATTTGTATTTAAATACTCCAGACAAAGGCATGCATGAGACCCCTTTGCATTTTGCTGCAAAGTTTGGAGCAATCCATGTTGTTGCAACTTTAGTATCATATTCACAGTGTGACTGGGAGCCTAAAAATAAATTTGGTCAAAGGCCTATTGATGTACGTAAATAAAACCATAACCTTGTATCATAGTCTGAGTGTTGGCTGAACCTTATATTGTCTGATTTCTTCCCTTTAGATTGTGTGCTCCAGATGTCCTGCAGCCAGTGAGCAACTGAAATCAGACATAGTAACTCTTCTTCAGAATGACTTTTACGTGCCAGTACTAAGGGCCGATGATAATTCTTTACCACCTTTGATTGGGACACCTTATTCACCTAAAGATCCTCCTGTGAGTTAAAATAAAATTTAATGAATTTCATCAATTTTTAAAATCCTTTCCTCTTTATACAAATTATTTGGGAATGTTTACAGGTATTAAATAAAGATCCTCTCAGTCCTCGTTTAGAAATTCATGCATTTGCAGGACCTATGACTCAGTCCCAAGCTTCTGAATTTCACCGTCAATGGCGAACTCCTCAAAGAGCCAACAACAATTCAGCTAGGGCACAAAATGTACCTAAAAGTTGCCCATCTGTGTTTCGGTTACAGGATACCCATAAAGGGCTTGAGAGAGTTGGCCGGTAAGTGAAGATTAAAGTAATGTACATAGCTTATATCCAGTTTATAGAAATAAAATTGTTTTCTTCACAACAGTTGTCTTGCACTTGATCATTGTGTTCCCTGGAAGGAATACTGGCCATTCTTGAATACATTTGTTGATTTGACATCCCAAGAAGGTCTAGCTCTTCTAGAGGCATACCTGGCTAAAAGATATCAAACTGTAGCAGATGTGGTAAGTATCTGTCTGTTCCTTTCCATGCATGGTAAATTTCAATCAAAAAATTCTAATAGTGTTTTTATTTTTATTGAACTGCAGCCAATCACCAAGCTTGATAAAGATTCCAAAACTCCATCCTCAACAGACAAGTCAGCTGAAGTCATTAGAGTAAATCACACTCATGATGGTACTGATATAGAACCTGAAATTTTGAGTCCAGTCACTCAACTGTGCTCAATGATGAATGCGTGTACCATCTTGGATGACTCCATGGGGTCTGGTCTTGGTCGGGGTTCACCTTTGACCCTGTCACCCTCACCTTCGCCCTCATCATCACCCTCCAATGGCAGTATTCTATCTTCAGGGTTCTTTGACTGGCTGAGTAGGAAACGATCTGAAAATAACAAGTGAGGGTGCTTGTGTGAATAACTAAATTTATTTTACATCTTTTTAGTGTTCTCATATTAAGGGACTTGCTTTCTTTCTAGGACTGCTTCAGAAAATAGTCAAAATGAGTCCATTTTGACAGCTTTATCAAATCCTACAGTCAGTCCCTTTCTTTATGTAGAGAAATCTTTGCAGTTGTTTGCAAAACGAATTGCTGCCAGCTTACATCATACAGTTTCTGGTAACTTCACCCTACACCACCTCAAGGACTCTATACGAGATGTTTTGAAGCCAGAAATAAAGAGAGTTCAGGTGGGATTGATGTATCAATTTAGATTTTAAGTGTCCCTGTCAAACAAATTGAATTATGTTGGTCCAAAGTTCATGCTAATATTTTGATTTTCAGAGTCTTGTGATAAGTTACATGGAGGATGCTCGCTTTGTAGCTGTGGATTATCATCTAGTACATTCAAGAATTGCAAGTAGTGTTGCTGAGAGACTTGTTGATTTACTGACATGGGAGGAAAGAGAGGTGTTTTACAGTGGCTTGCAGGTGAGCAAGTGTTCTTTAAATAATTAAAAATTTCCACTGCATGCGTTGTGCTAGAGCATCTTACACCAATTACATTTTGTTTCCCAGGAAATGCTTTCGGGTAAAGGGTTTGATGCAACTCTCTCATCTGATGATGAGGATTTAATTACCTCTGCCTCTACTTATCGCCAGCCCAGAGCGTCTAGACAAACATCTAGTTCAAATAATAAAACTGCCATCCGTTGTGTCATCAGCCAGATGGTATGGGCATTAGACCAGCTGCAGGGGAGCGGCCCTGATGGAAGAACCACCCTTCCGGTAACATAAACCAGCACTTCAATTTAAAAATCTGGGTGCAACTCGCCTGAACTGATTTTGTCTTCAATGTCAAATGTCTGACTTTCATGGTTGTTGTTTTGTTTTGTGTGTGTGTTTTGCAGCCCCGCCCGCAAGTACGCACTGAGAGTGAGTGTTTAGAAATGTGGTCTGATGCATATCCTTGCCTTTGCTCATGGTTCACACACAACCAAGCAAATTTCTCTAGGGGGTCTCGAAAATCTTCTTCTATGAAACGATCAGCCATGAACACATCTCTGAATGTCTCTGATAGTCATAATGTGTCTCGGCGACTGGACTATGCTGATAAAGAGGGTGAGTTAAATTTGCAGATTCTGTTGAAATTAACAACTCTTCTTGACATATGGTTTTGCAGTTTCTTTTGTTTTGTTTTTTCAATACAAAGCAGATATTACCAATGACTGTGAGCAAATCCATGTTCATACAGAATCTTGCTCATCAGGTAACATGACAAGTCTACGAGAAATTTCAAAATTTCTTACTTTTCTCACAAATAAATATTTTCATAACTTTCATAAAATATTTTTGTTTAATGAAGATGCTGAAGGTGATACATTTTTCACCCCTCCGTCATCTCCGCGAGACAGTCCAATTCCGCCCGCTTCTGAATCTAGTAGTGATGATGAAATGGATGTACCCGAAGAGGGCCCATCTGTTTTTATTGAAGGGTAATTACAAAATGGTATAGATTGTTTGTAATGTCAGTCTTTAGCCTTATGAAGTTTTCTTAACATGATTGTTTTTCTCTCAAAGGTATGAACCAACTAGAATTGATATAGATGTACTAAATGCGATAAGTTTGTGTAGCATCACTCAATCGTCACACCCTCATATTTATCGGTGGAGACATGAAATTTTATTACATCCAGCAGAAGAAAGGAAGAGGTAATTTTCAGCGCTTACTAAATTAATAACTATGCAATATTTGAGTTAAGTTAACCACCATTTCTGCATTTTGTATGCAGGTGGCAGACTCAAAGAGCAAGACGTCTTAATGGGACACCCCCATCAGACTCCTTTCCAACTACATCAAATTGTATTAGCACACCATTATCAATGAAACTTGAAGGTTCCTCCACACCTTCATGGAACCACATCACAGGGAATTCCTCTCCCTATTTATATTGTAGCTCACCAACTTCTTCAATAAAAACTGAAGCACCTTCTTCACCCTCATGGCATCGTATAACTGGAATGTATTCTCCTTTGCCAAACAAGACACTCAAGAGGTCCTAACAAGAGATTGACATCTTCCAAACTATCATCAAAATCATAATGATTGATTTCTTTTCTCTTAAGGTTTCAATTGTTTTGGTGCCTTATGAATGCTTCTTTTGAAAGAATGTGTGGCTTGGCTTTCCTTTTGTCTCAATTCTTTTTTTAAATGTACTGATTGTGTGCAATCGCTGGAGAGTGCCAAATATCTCCTGGAGAGAAATATAAATTTGAATGATATATTATATTTTTGCTACTGTCCATTGGTAAATGTTAACATAGATTATGAAACTCATATCTTTAAGCATTCTTTAAAGTTAACCATTCAGTGAAATATTGTTATTAGTTACCTGAAGTCTGTCAATTGCTTCTTGAATAAATACTTCATCTTTCATCTAATCTGCTTTGTAAAATGTGTTCCAAACAAAAAAACCTATTTCATTTTTTTAAATATTGAATCTGTTGCTGTTCAATTGTCTTGGTTTTGTTTTATCAGTGTGGGGAAGGGACTTGTTCTTGTTGGTTCAACTTTGTGCATGTTTTACATTTCTCTCAGATTTCATCATCGTAACATTTGATATAAAATTTACGGCTCGGTATCTCTTAATTTGAATGCCGTTCCATTGCATTGTGTACAGTATTGGTCCATAAATTCTTGGCCGCTAATACTGTTATGGAGACATTGTTCAATTATTTTTGTTGACACTAAGTTTTAGTTTTGGGGAAGCTGTAAGAAGATGTAACGTCCTTTGCATTCATTATAGTTGTTTAAATATTTGTGCTGTTTTAAAAAGCAAAAATGATTCTTCCACATCACTTTTAAGTTTTTTCTCCTAATCAGAGTATATTGATCACCCTTTCTCCAGTGTTTTTGTAGCACCTAATCCATGGTTGTGAGTGTTTGCATATTTGTTTGAGTGTTCTTGCTTTTTAACTCAGTTATAAGGGAATCACAATCTCGTTTTGCTGTGATTTGGAGGAAATCGTGCCAAAGCCCATGTTGTTTGATGTAATGATGGACTTCCACAAATATTTGGAGCCTCACATTCATTCGTTTGAATCTTTATTGGTGGTGACGTGGGTTTTACTTTCTCATAATTCTTCACATTGCCGCCAAGGCTCTTCTTTATAGTAATTCTTGATATATTCTTCTTGCAACTGACTTGTCCAACAGAAACTCATTTCTTTTATCATCTTTTATTCTTCTGTGTGAAGATTATGTTGAAGACTGATTTAACTGTTTTATCAAGAACCATGCCAAGTGTTCCCTGCCAAGTATGTCTGGTGTTTTGATGCTCTTTATACCCTGTGATATTGTATATAAGAAATATTCATTAAATGGTATAAATGAATATTGCCATGGAATTTGATGCACCCGCTCTTCAACACTCAGAGTATTTGATACTCACTTCCTGTTGGGCTTATGGTAATAAACAACAAAGCTGTGTATTATCTGAGAAACTTATTTGATTCCTTTCTTATTCGTTACACTTGGGAATGCGTTGTGTACAATAAGCTACATTGCATCAGATTAGATTTTTAACCAGGTACATTGCTCATTTGCTTATTCTATGCGTTCAATTAAGCCACAACTTACAATGAATACGACTTAACAGTACTAACAGGTTGGAGGTATTTACATTTTGAAATAAGCATTTGTACAAAACAACAGCTATGGGCAATTCTAAGAATGGAGCTACATCCTGTCCTTCAGAGTTAACATGTTGAAAAAGAAATAAGATAATTGCTTCCTTCATTTGATCTTTATTGAAATAATTGTAACAACTATCTATCATTAACGTATTACTCTCCAACAATTTTCCTCAGTTGCCTCACTGCTAACTTATGCAGTATGAGGAGCAAAACAAAACTTTCTGGACACTCTTCTGTACAAAAATGTCTATGGAGAAAACTATCTACAGCTTCATTGAAGGACAAGCTGGGAGTATACAGGAGTACCTGACTACACACATACAGTTTTATATTAGTTAGAAGTTCGGGGAAGCAAAACTTAAAATCAGTTCGATGCTATCCCAAATATTGTACATTTCAAAATAGTTTTACCAAAGCCACAAGGTCAATTAATTAAGTTAGAAATTGATTGACATATATGGTTTTGATGAATCAAGTAGCACAAAGGGATATTTTGGGATTTTTTTTTTTTTAAATTTATTGTTTTAGGCAAAGCAGTAAGAGAAGGTTTGCCTAGAAAGAAGGGGAGAATTTACGACTCATTTGAACTGTGCAAAATGGTCGTCTTGCAACAGAACATGTAATTATTCCTTTAAAAAATGTATGATATCAGCTTCAGGTTCCTTCCAGGAGGAATGTGCGACTTAGTGATTCACCAGGATCACTGTCCAGTCCACTTAAATAAAATTACAAAAACTATATATTTATATATATAAAAAGGGATGAGCATAGCACAGCACACCACTCCTTACATTCTCTCTCACACACACTCTGAATAAATAGACTCCAACAAGCTGTTGGCTGGTTAACTGCTGGATTTATGTTGAGGACAATGTCATTGTTCTTCAATACTGCTTGTTACTACAAAAAGTCACACAGCCGGGCTTGACATGTGCATTAAAATCGATTTACAACCATTGGCATAACAATAAACACAAGAAATTTCTTTCTTTTGTTTTGGTCAACTATGAGGTGCCACATAGAGAGCTTTTTTATGGGGAAAGATTCTGAACATCTTGGTAGTTAACTGAGTGGTGTAGATTTTGTTGAGTAAAAAAAATTAACTCTCCTGTTTACAAAAGAAATCACTTTACCAGCACTGAATGACGATCAGATTTTGGCATAACATTAGGCCAACAAAAGGTACCACATTCTTCTCTGCGCTTGACACACAGCAACAAAGACTTTGCATTTTTTCTCCTCTCTTTTTACCAAGTACACCAGAGTACTTCGTGACGAATACATACTCACCAACCACATCAATAAATAACCTCAGAGTATAACTAACAAAATGGAATAGGAGACCAGAAACTTACAATATCTAAATCAATAGTGCCCCAATCAACAAAAGCATGGTAACCATCATAAGATTTTCATCACATATCAGCTGATAGTGGCCATAAGCTTAAGGTCTATGCCAACTTGTGCTCCAGTTTATCACTTAACAACATAGGCAAAATTTTTAAAATATTGAAGTTTTGAAATGGGGAAGGGAAAAATGTCACTTGAATAAAGAAAAAAAAAAAAAAACAAGAACTGCACAATTGAGAAAAAATGAAATAAAAATAGCAGCAAGGTTAACTGTTTTTCTTAGCACTACAATCCTTTCAAGTGGTAACTTTAACAACCCCACATAAGGAAACCAGCTACTTGGGAAGACATCCTTCTTTACGTCATAAAAAGCACACATCCAAGAAATGAAATACAACAGCAGTCTTGAAAGGACAGACTATTCAGTTGTCCCTTTATCAGGAGTGGACAATCTAATTGACATGTTGTTAAACTGTTGGAGCGACATCTTTGTACGGCAAACACTGCGCCCTGCACCGTGCTACATGCACAAAATTTTCAGCCGTCCCCGCTTCAATTTCCTTCATTCAACACAAATATACAATAAACATTACTTTTGGATTAATAAGACTAATCCGTTGTGACATTATTTTGTATTCAATTATCAAAGCTTATTGCTTTCTAAATTAGACACGTTATGTTTTCTCTCCACTACAAAAATGTCATCATACTTCTGAGGAACAATTTCAAATGACAACCATGCTAGATGTCCATCAATTTTTCTTCAGTTGCCAACTGATCACAAAATACACATCTATGAAAATGCAAAAAGAAAATTAAATAAAAACTTCAACAATAATAATAGTCCAAAATTACAAGTTCAAATCACTGTTATACGGGACAGGGGTAAATCAATACACAATCAAAAAACTGACTATATAATCAGTCAAGCTATCAATATGACAGCCAATCATTCGTTTACAATAATTTACCATGGATAAAGACCCACAGTAGGCAATCCTGAGATTATTTTCACACCTCACGAAGAGGAATTTCTTTATCCAATCTGTTTGCTTCACTGAGGCGTTGGGAATTGTTGCATGGCATACATCATTGCTGGTGGCTGGAGTGGTGCTTGCCCCGCCATCACTTGCTGACTTGTAACAGCTGCAGCAGCTGCTGCGGCTGTGGGTTGCCCTTGCATAGCCTGCCAAGGTACTTGCAAACCCATTCTCTGAACATAGGCCTGAGGATAACTGAACTGGCCATAAGTAGCAGTATAGCTGGGCTGCATGCTCTGCAGATACTGACTGCCACCTGCTGCAGGATACGATTGAGGATACCAATACCCCATTTGCTGTCCATATGCATAAGGGTATTGACCTGCAGCTGCTGCAGCTGTTTGAGTTTGAGGCTGCTGCGTTTGCGGTTGAGCAGCTTGTGGCTGAGCTGCGGGTTGTGCTCCTGGCTGTGGTGGGTTGTTGGGATCTCCAGACTCCTTGCCCCAAAAGCATTTCACAGTCTGACCATTAATTTCAGTGTTGTGAATAGCTTCAATGGCATGTGTGGCTGCTTCTTTGGTAGCAAATCGGATAAAGGCATAACCTTTGTCCTTAAACACCCGTATGTCTTGAATAGTGCCAAATGGAGTAAAGGTTTTCTGAATTATTTCATCACTAATACCATTAGTAAATCCTCCACAGTAAACCGTACAATTAGTAGGACTTGACTGATTGTAGACTTCATCATACGATGCTGGTTTGCCAGAACCGGGATGCCGAGGTCTTTCATTTCGTGGAGGTGGCGGTTTTCTAGTTGACCAATTAGTACGAATACTGCGGCTTCCAAGCCACTGGCCATTCATAGCCTGAATAGCACTTTCAGCCTCAGCCTTTTTCACAAATGACACAAATGCATAACCCTTTGACTTGAGGGTCTGAGGGTCTCTAACAATTCTGCAGTTGGAAATTTCACCAAATGGTGCAAAAGCTTCACGAAGTGTCTGCGTCTCGATCTCGGGACTCAAATCGCCGACAAATATGTGGTGATGATTGCTGGTATCTTGTTTGGGCTGGTTGCCGGGGGAGGTGGCCCAATTTACCTTGATCTCCTTGTCCAAGAACAGTCGCTTGTTCATCACGGCCAGCGCCGTGGCGGCCGCTTGGTGGTTGGTGAACTCCACGAAGGCGTAAGGATCATTGCCTTGCTCGCGAATAATCTTGCAACCTTTTACAGGCCCGATTTGGCAAAATAAAGTACATAGCAGATCCTCTGATACAGACGTGTGCAAGTTCCCGACGTACAAGGTTTTAGGCTGACTTTCGTCCGTCATGTTGGAGGTCCAAAATTGAGGACCCGGCCGTCACAAAACACCACAATTTCCGTCGGCAAATACCTTTTCACTCTGGGTTAAGTAAAACAACACACGGGCCTAAAACTGCTACCTTGCTTTAACAACGGAATGAACGGAACGCTTCACTTGTTGTCTGTTTGGTGGGTGCGTTCAGTCGTTCATGTTCGTGTTCATCATGAAGCAGTCGAGTCACGTCACAACTTGGTTTGCACGCCATTGCCGCAAGAAGAAGCTAAGAAGAAGAAAGGGGCAGAATGGCGGAAAACTACTTCTGTCGCATGGCAGAAGGCGGCGCATCGACGAAGACGAAAAAAACTGCAGCAACACCAATGAATGATTTTGTGAAATTCTTCCTAGTTATAGAATATCGATAGTATGCTCCTAAGTGTAAGTGTTCAGAGCTATTTATTGATTTTTTAGTGAGGATAAAAAGAGATTTTGGTACCTCATCTGGTACGCTTATGGGGTGATTGGGTGTTTGACCCTCTGAAACAAGTGCAGAAACCCATCTTTAAATGTTCAAACAAGCTTTGTGTCATGTATCACTGATGTCAGTTGTATTTCACGTAACTTTCAGGAATATTAATCATGTCCACCACTAGTGATTCTGATGAATTTTACGACGCTGAAGACGGGACTCCTAATCGAAGTGCAAGGTGGGTGAATCATTTCACTAAAATTTTACTTGTCCCAACCATTTGAGCCTTTCATTTATTTATCTCTTGGTGTGCCTTGCTATTAAAGTAAAATCTCCTCCTTACTCTATTACTCAGTTTGTACTCTTTATGCTAGAATTATTTTTAAACAAAATATTTCGCTCTTGAACATGTGGCTTATCATAAATAGAATTCCCAATTCTCAAATATTTGTTTAGTATTCGGACTATTAATGATAATGCACATTATGAACAAATGAATGATACCGAAATTTAAATGTTCAATGTTCTATCAGGCGAAGCCGCTCATTGAAACATGGCACATTACCTCGTTTGGACGATCCTGCTTTGAAGCTTATCACTACACCAACTAAAGAATTGAGTGACCTCGATGAAACTCTAGTACCAGTTTCAAACCCTAATTCTTCCACAACTTCTTCGCCTGCTGCTCCACCCAAAGAGAATGTCACTGACAATGTGAGTCAATATTCAAAGCTGTGTTGACTTTTGCTTTAATGAAATGTTCAATATTTATTTTTGTGCTCCTGTTGTTTCTCAAAATTATTGTAATTGTTATTATAATTATTATTTGAAAGATTTTTTTAAATTTATTTATATTTTCTTGTATTAGGTGTCAGTTCCAAAAAAAGGTGCTGATAACTTGCAAGGCCGGAGGCGCTTTCGAGAGTTACGCCAGAGAATGCAGACGGAGGAAGAGGATGCAGTTGGGTCTCCCCCTGACAGCCAATCTTCCTCAGTTGAAGGAATATTTGCTGTGCCTCAAGCTGGTGCTGCATCAGTTGGAGGGTCCTCCTCAGGCACTAAAGCTTCTCATCCCTTTCGAATAATTGAACATGATGCCCTTAGTCTTCAAAGTTTAACCTCGCTTGGCCGAGTAGGTAGAATTTTGGGTGGCGTACAGGATACTGTAAGCTTAAGTAGTGGTCGAGTTGAACAACAATTGACTTCAACAAGCTCCTGCAGTACTCTTGGTGGTGATTTGAAAGAGGAAGAAGAAGAAGAGTCTTCCACACCAGTGACTGCACAAACTAGCCCTGTCACTTCATCACCTACTCTATCATCAACCCCTACTACTTCAGCTAGCACTGCACCCTCATCTCCTTCTCACTACTCAAAAGGTGTTCTGCAGGAACCTGATGTGATAGCCAGTACTAAAAGCTCTTTTAGTAACGGGACCTCTCCCCTCCCCTCAGAAGCTCCAGTGGCTCCCCCAAGAAGAAAGAAGAAAAACAAGGCTCAAAGCTCGTCTTCAACTGCTATTCCTTTAGTGGTAGGTCTTGGTTCTCAGAAATCACTAAAATAATTTTTTCTCTTTGCAGATTCCAAAATTTGATTTCATTATTTTTTGTTCTTTTCTAGTGCGAAACTGACAGTGCTTCCCCATCTTCACAACTTCCTAGCCCAGCAAGTACCATTGAATCCCTCACAAGGGATTTGGAACATTCTCTTGACATTCGCTCAGCAACAAAAGGACAATATGTTGTCAAGCCTCAGGTACATTTGAGATTAAACAGATAAGTTTAACTCACAAAGGTTGGATATCTAATAGAAACCTGTTTTGAATATTTCTCCAACAGGATGAAGATAAAGCTCGAGCAGAAGGTCCTCTTCCTGAAGAGCTGGATCGTATCAAATCAGACAAAGTGTCATCTAGGTCTAGTCAAGCTTCCAATAGTCCTCGTGGGTCTGTAGGAAGCAACAGCATTGGGCACAAACCGTCCTTGTTAGCTTCTGTTACCACTGAAAGTGTCAGTGCAACTATAGCTGTCGGCTCCGGCACAGCAAGTAGCACCAGCAGCACCAGTATGAGGGATTTCAGTTCTGTTGGCACAGGTGCAGTAGATAAGTGCATTAGACATTGTTTTAGTAGTTTGTATTTTGTTCTTATTTAGCGAAAAATAATTGTCTTATCCCTACAGGGAGTGGTGGAAAGAGAGGACGGAGCACTTTAGGATCTCTGAGCAGTAATAGTATTGGAAGAGAAGGTGGAGAAAGTAGTCGTCATTCACTTAGTCCACGAGGATCCAAAGAAAGACGCAGGTCTGCTGGTGACGAGCAGGGAATGTTAGCACAACTTAATATGTTTGTTCGTACACGCACAGATTCTGGGAAGCAACTCTCAGACTTGGTAAGCATCAATGTTCTAAAAAGATAAAAAGGGGGGGGCGGTCCACCTACCCTGTCATATTTTGGGACAATTTTAATGTAATGTTTTAATGCAGCACATGGACATTACCTTAGGGAAATGTTTGTTGCAACTATGCTAGCTAAAATGTGGCATCTTTTCTTGACAGGAAATTTTATCTCAAGTAACAGTACTTAATTTAGATACTGGAGAAAGAGTTCCTCTTAGCATAGCAGAAGACAAGCTTCCTCAGTGTATAAACCCATTATCATTGCACATTATGCGTCTTACTTCTGAATATGCTGGGACAGAGGCAAGTAGTCCCATCCTAAGACCTCGTGAGTCAGATGAAGAAAGTATTGATAGCAAGATGTCAGCACCTCTCTCTGTCTGCGATTCATTAGACATAGATGACGTTGAAAGTGAAGCGGGAAGTGTCAGAAAGAGGACAGCAAGGTTTAAAAGATTCTTAGGTTCTACTGTTAAGAAGACTATGAACAAGGCAAAAACAATTGCTCAGGAGGTAAAAGAGGTTTATCCATCTTTTAAAATTGTATTTGTGTTTTATTATTGGTCAAGAACTACAAATCCTAAAGAAACTCATTTCCAGGTGTCTCATGCAAGACATAAAGAAGATGTCATGGATATTGTTGACAAGGTTAACCCGAATGATCCTCCTTACATGAAATTGAAGGCCAGCAGTAGTCATAAAGGCCCTTATGACTTTGACCAGCTCCAACATATTCAGGATCTCAGTGGTGAACATGTCGGACCTATTTGGTGCATGAAATTTTCAACTTGTGGCAGGCTACTCGCCACTGCAGGACAGGATCGTATTCTTAGGGTTTGGGTCATGAAGAGTGCTTATGCTTATTTTCAGGTAAGCTTATAGTTTTGTTAATCTTTTTATCTCTTATCACTCTTTTTATCAGCAAAGCTCTCTTTCAGGAAATGCGAACCAAATACAATGCAGAAAAAGTGTCTCCAACTCCATCTCAAGAATCTTTGGTTTCCCAACATTCTGCTGGAGCCAGCTCTACAGGGGCAGCCTATGATCCCTCAGTTT
The DNA here is from genome assembly GCA_030522485.1 of Stenchaetothrips biformis. Classification (NCBI taxonomy): domain Eukaryota; kingdom Metazoa; phylum Arthropoda; class Insecta; order Thysanoptera; family Thripidae; genus Stenchaetothrips; species Stenchaetothrips biformis. The sequence goes on along the minus strand of CM060086.1, from coordinate 22,402,747 downwards.
CTGATCCAAACCCTAACAGTCCTTTTATGCCACGTCCATTTTGTAAATATACTGGTCATACTTCAGATCTTCTGGATGTTTCGTGGTCAAAGAATTACTTTGTTCTAAGCTCTTCAATGGATAAGACTGTAAGTGTGCTCATCATTTCTCTCTTTCAGTACAATGTTATCCATAATTCTTTACTAATTTCAATTCCTCATTTTTTTTTCTTTAGGTGCGACTGTGGCACATTTCTAGGAAAGAATGCCTGTGCTGCTTTCAACATATAGACTTTGTAACAGCTATAGTGTTTCACCCTCGAGATGACCGTTATTTCCTCAGTGGATCTTTGGATGGTAAAATCCGTCTGTGGAATATACCAGACAAGAAGGTAATTTTCTTTGTTTGTGACCATTTCCATCAATATTCTTTAAATTTGGGCCTTTATCAATTTTCTATATTCTTTGTAGGTTGCTGTTTGGAATGAGGTTGAAGGCCAAACAAAACTTATTACAGCCGCAAACTTTTTCCAGAATGGAAAATTTGCTGTTGTTGGTTCATATGACGGCCGTTGTATATTTTATCATACAGATCAGCTAAAGTATCACACGCAGATACATGTCCGATCCACTCGTGGAAAAAACTCAACTGGTAGGAAAATCAGCGGGATTGAACCCATGCCTGGAGCTGATAAGATCTTAGTTACTTCAAACGATAGTAGAATTCGTCTTTATGACCTTAGAGACTTGAGTGTCTCTTGCAAGTACAAGGTATGCACATAGTATTATTTATTTCCTACTCCCAAGTTACCTCAAATGTTACTTCCAGTTAAAAAATTTCTCCTTCTCCATTTCATTTAGGGCTATGTAAATGTTAGCAGTCAGATCAAAGCAAGTTTCAGTCATGATGGGAAGTATATTGTGAGTGGGTCAGAGAACCAATGTATTTACATATGGCGTACAGACCATGATTATTCCAAATTCTCATCTGTGCGCAAAGACAGAAATGACTTTTGGGAAGGTATTAAAGCTCATAATGCTGTCGTCACATGTGCTGTATTTGCACCAAATCCTGAGGCAGTTTTTCGACAAATAGATGATCAAGATGAGAAAGATGAAGAGAAGGCAAAACCTAAAGTGGCAAGTAGAAATGCACATTTTCTTTTGTTTGTCAACTTTTATGTTCCCATCAATCAGTGTTTTTTTATGTATCTTTTATTATTTTTTCAGGTTGAAGATCCTCTGGTTGCTCAGCACAAACAAGGCTGTGGTGGTCACGTGCTTGTCAGTGCAGATTTCAATGGATGTATCAAAGTATTCATTAACAGAACTAAACCCAAGCATAGTTCATTGCCAGCATCTGCACTGGTGTAGATACATATGTCATGGTCTGAAAGTTAACACTTGTTGTCAAACTACATTTTTGCATTCTTATTGATCTAATGGGACCAAAGCCAACTGGCTCAGTCTTAGAGCATAATTCAAATGAGTGGCAGGGTAAAGGGAAGTGCAGTAGTAACAAGCTAAAAGTTTACTGTCTCATCCATCATTAGACTTTATTCTCAAAGGCTGATACTTAAGATTCTTGCAAGTCCCCCTTGTTGTGCTTTTGTGGCTTATGTCGGCTTTTGTACTCCACTTGTATTATTATACTCCTTAAGTGATTATTAGATCTAACAGTAAGTCGGAGAAATTAATTTTTTAATACATAATACATTTTTAATAATGTACTGCAATGTTATTGTGGTGAGCATGCCATGGAAATGCATATGAACTTCCCTCTGGAAAATACAAGCAACATACAGCTTGTTCTATGAAATTGCTCATCAGTTCCCTGTGATTTGCTAGTTTTGCTCCTAATTTTTATGCATGTTATTCCAGCTTAATTATCTGTCTCTTATCTTGGCTTTTTATTGTGTGTAAAGGATACAGTGAGCTAGTGTTTATGTTCTAGGCTTCCATCTGTGGTTTAGGCGACTGGTGATAGTTCTAATGACCCAGGATCTTACCTTCAACCAGTCATCTCCATCAGATCTATTTCAGTTTCACCTTATTGACCTATTTGTGAAAACAAAAAACTGATTCTTCTGCAATATGTGATATTTGGCCTGTGTTATTTCTTGATTGTATGGAGTTCTAGTGGAAGCTTTTATTGGTTTGTGTTAATTGTTTTTTTGGACGCACAATTTTTTCATTAATTACATTATGAATGGCTATGTAGCTTGTCTTTTATCTTATCATTTCTGCGTGGAATAGACCTGGTTCAGGTCTGAAACCTTTTTGAAAGAGCATTTCTTTTGATGTGCTGGCTAATTTTGTTTTAGTATCCAGCTAAATCCCAATCCCTTATTTAAAAGGAAAGAGGAAAGAGCTTGGAGCTTTGTTCATCATTTTTATTTATTTACTGAACTGCTTTCTTTTGAGTTCTTCGGCTGTGTGCAGTGTTATGAAATGAACAATGAACTGCTGAAATTTTGAATATGTGATGTGGTACATGTACAATATTTGTTGCCTTATTTGATTATTTCACCTTATGAAGAATCACATTGTATCAAATGGGTAACTTTTACAGAATGAATTTTTAACCATTGTTAAAGTGATGTTGATGATTTGTCTCCAAACAAAATCTGTGGTCTCGAAGTCAAACTAGAAGCCTGATTGTGCAGATCGGCTCCTCTCCTGAACAGGGATGTACCTGCATACTGCTGTTAATTTTAATCTCACATGTGAGATGTTTTGCCTTTATTAATTATGGTTCTGTTTCTTTGTACTGTACTGATAATTTAACTTCTTAGCACAATGCTATGCATCTCAGCTGTGAGGCAGTAAATTTGAAGCAATATTTTCCCAGTTACCATTTTGTTGCACTTTTTACAGCTACACCAGTATTTTGTTTCTGTATACTGGGCCTTATGCATAAGAGAATTTTTATGGGAACCCAGTGTAAAATATTATGATTGCATTTTGAGAATCTTCTTTCTGTGAACAACACTGATTCCTTGCTTTGGCTGCATTTGTGAGCACTTTGACTCTACCAATTCTTCCTACTGTTTTCAGAAAAATATGCCTGGCAATAATTTTATTCTGATAATTTTAGTTGGTGTATTTTTAGTTCTTAGTGAGGTAGCAAAATTCCACAACACTTGTTTTCCAAATTTATGTTGGTACCAATAACCAGTCTATCTGCCATTTTGTTGACCTTGTCATTAATGTTTTAGTGCAATTTAATGTAAGTCATTAGATTATGTATACAATGCTTCCTCCTAGTCAAAACTTGTGGAATCTTCTCCGTATAAAGTTTAAGTTGCTCCATTTTGTTGATGAATTCTGAAGCAACCAATGTAATTTAAATAATAGTTTTGAAATACTCCTTTTCTAAATTTGTGTAATGGTACACTCGCTGAAAATATTAACAATTGTTTGTATTGGTATTTTATTACCTTTGATATTGCAAGTCATCCTCTGTCCTTTCTAATCTTCTAAAATTCAGATAAATTTTGTGATTTTAAACATCGGACTGGAATGGAAAAAAAACAAAAACGGGTGGCCGGGTGCTTGCTGTTGCTATTCTATAGAGCAAACTTTTTGCCCTCAGAAAGTGATGCCAATTTATTTTTAAAACGTTAAATGTTGTTGGTCTTAAAAAGAGTGTCTTATGTGATGTTAGATTTGATGTTGTAGAGGAAAAGGGTCCACTTTGTTGATCACTTCCTGCATATAACTGTTACCAAAGTTGTAATTTATTCCTGTTTCTCTTCAACATCAAACTCATTAGCTCAGTCATGAATACAGAAAGTATTTTGGGATGAATTAAAATGCCTCATTAGAAAGGACCATTTCTCTTTTATCCCTCCTTAATCCACCACACACATTCTGTCTCCTTTGGAGAAAGTTCACTCAATACTCTAACATTTATCCTTCGGTTGGCATCCTAATTAATATTACTTTAAAGTTGGGATGTTGCTTGGTCCTCAGTGACATGTTGATCATTAGGAGTGGTATGTTTGTCCTCGTCATTATTCTTGTCACCATCTTTCTCTCCGCTACGGTCTGGAGACAAAAGTTTAATTGAGATCTTGGCAGCACCAAGGAGAAGACAAACAAAGGCACCGGGATATCGATACTTACATCGTCCAAGCAGAGCCCGCTCCAAGCCATGAATCGGCGACTCGAGCATAAGCGACAGTATGAGTGCTCCCACAAACGTTGCAAATATCTGGGAGACGACTTCCAGCGCCTGCAGAACCGAACAAATGATCCTTTCAAGAAGAGCTGCATCGAAAGGATGCAAACATCGTTTATGGAGGTGTATCGCAAACCATTGCCGCCGTGCTAAGGGTCCGGGCCTGGCGGACCCCGGCGACGCTCCACAGGACGACGCCTCCGTTGACGAGGTAAGCGCAGTACGTGAGGCGGCTCAGGGGAACCAGTGGCCGCCAAGTCAGGACACGCTGCATCACGCCTGTCAAGCAAACGCACATGAGTTGAAAACCAGGGGCCAATACACAAACAAAATAAAAATAACTACGAAAATTTTATAAAAAAAACTGCATACACACAAAGAAATTTAAGTATTGGAAGCCAACGGCCACTCACCCCCATTGCCGGTGACGCAGGCAAAGATGATCCAGGCCGTGGCCGCGCACCAGCCGAGGCGGTGCAGGGAGGCGTACAAGGCGGCCTCCAGGGGGCGGTACCCGTGGCCGGGCTGGTAGAACGTCGACACGGAGAACATGCAGGACACCCCGACCAGGACGGCAGCAGCCCAACCCAGGCGGACACTCCGCTGCAAACGAGAAATCGAGCTGTCGACAAAGCTGACGAGCAAGTCGCCAAACTCGGAAGGGTCCTCCCTCTGCTCTCTGTGTGAATCCTGCATGGATCCTCGATGAGGCACGAGCCCCGCAGTGCCACGGGAGAGAGGATTTTTCCGTCGCGCGAAGGGTGCTACACAGGGTGGGCTTTGGTGTCGGCATCGTGTTTTCCTAGGGATGGCGAGAACCGTTTGATTGGACGTCCAGGCGCAACAATGCGTCTTCCCTGCAGTGCGCTGTGCGTGCTGGAGTGTGCCGCCTAGTGCCGCCCTGCCGGCTCGGACCCGCGGACACGCAGGCGGTGACCGCGGCTTCTGGCCGGAATGTTTGCCCCCGACGAAAGCGAGAAGCGAGGCCCCTCCCTCCTCCCTCCCAGTCTTCCTTTCTTCCGAGGACTCAAATCCAGGCTACAGACACGCGGCCATGGCGCGGTGCGTTGCGGCGCGTTCACGGACTTTTTCTTTGTCAAACACGGTTCCGCGGCTCCGCGCCCAGAGAGGCATCCGCCCAGCCGCCAGCATTACGTCATGGGAGTGGTATGGGAGTACGGCTGGATCACACTGGGGACCGCCTTCACCAATCTACACCGGAGTATCAATGTAATGATAATGGTACATCACAATCGGGGAAGAGTATTGGGAAGGAAAATTCCTGCTCTGTGGCTGTTTGGAAGTTTGGAGCGCGATTTCTGGCCGTGTCGGGGAAAGCAGGCTTGGGCCGATTGCAGCTTATTTCTTATTCATTACTCTATTCCCGCGTGGGGTAACAACAGTAGGTGTGAAAAGGTGTACTTTTTTTTTTTAGCGTGGTGGGGCCTTACGGTGGGGACAGCGCGAGAACTACTACAAAGATGCCCCAAAATTTGCGTGCCTGTTAGTGGCCACACCAGACCGCTGTTTCACACCATGAAGGCAGAAGCCTCCCGTCTTTTGCCCCTAAAGCGCCTGTGAGGTAGGTCATCATCCCGTCCAGCAACACACCGGCGTGCAGACGGTAGCCTGGGCCCCACAGGGGCAAGGTTGGCCACCGTCTCCCCAGCGGTGTATTGCGAACCGGTTCGGTTTGCCTACCTCACAGGCGGTTAAGCCCACAACCTAGCTGTTCTGTAAGAGGAGGGCAGGTGCCACACCCACACGATGAAACAGCGCTTGTGGCCCCATACTGGGTCGTCAAAATTGTGTCCACCGAACACAAACGCCAGAGGCAGTAGCAGAGCAGCCCGGCGCAGGAATTCATGACCAGGGCGCTCACTGGAGGCGCGCGCAGGCCTTGAAGAAACACATTGAAAGCTCCTTGAACCGTGTGTAACTGTCGCACGGCGCGTGGCAGCGCAGTGTGTGTAGCGGGTGTGGTGACACTGTCCTCCCCCTCCCCGACCACCTAGGAGGTTGAACAGGCATTGAGCCGTTTGCGAAGACAAACAAACGGAACCCGGTTAATGCTCCAGTAGCGAAGATGGGCCGGGGTGTTTTGTGGCGGGGGGCGGAGTCCGTGGGTACGGCAGGGGGAGGGGATGGTCACCGTACGTGCTTTCCCTATATGAAGCTGCGCAAAGAGGCAGGTGTCAGTCTGCCCGCAGCAGAGCCACAGCACACACCCAAGCATGGCGGTCACAGCGGTGATGGTAAGACGGGCAGGGATGGGCCGGTGGCCAGTCTTCAGCAGCCAAACTGAGAAGGACCTGCGGCAGCCAAACAATGTCGGGACCTAAAGGACCACTCTCTGTTCTTAGGCGCCCCTATGGGCTGTGCTTTTGCTCTGCGGAACTTCTTTAGTCCGTGCTGAGGTGGACTCCGGGTACGTACATTAGCTGCATCCTCCAATCTTGACCAAAATGAGCTGTACAATAATTCTTTTCAACCTGCTTGTCTACGCTGTTAGGATGAGAATTAATGGTACCTAATGTTCTGTCCTGAAAATGCGTTCGGTTCTTTGCAGGTACGATTACCCCGTGCCTCAGCAAGTATTCCTCACAGGGTAAGTAGAAATAAAATTATGATGCTCAGGTAGGGCGTAGTTATTCCTAACCCACCGGTTGGATGCGACAGGCCCTCAGCCCCCAACAGGCTCCCACAACCGGCTGCCCCCATCCGAAAGGCAACGCCCCCGCCGCCCCCGCCCGCCCCCACGGCTGAGGTTATCACCACCACCGGGCTGGACACCTCGACCGTGGACGCGACCACCACCACGCTGCAGGACACCACGACCCTGCAGGACGAGTAAGTTTCAAGCGGAGTGCAAGTAACAACGGTAGCGAGACAAAGTGGTCCGCGCAACGGTGGCAGTCGGGCCAAAGGCGCAGGCCCGCGGCCTCCGGCCTTCGGGTCAGAGTCGTTGGTCTTTTTCGCCTGTCACGTCCCTGTTTCGGAGCAGAAGGCACGCGGCACACCTCTTTTGTTATGGATGGGGACCGCCCAGGACCGCCGCTGCGCAGTGTGTGGTGTGCAACGCGACGCTCATACGGACATTCCCGGTTGCAGGAGGCCGCCGCAGCCCACCGCCCCCGCGGCGCCGTACCTGCCCCCCGACACCACCGAGCTGGTGCAGCAGGAGCCGCTGGCGGACTTCCGTCGCCCCGCCCCCGGCCCGGCGCCGACCTCGGGGCCCGCGGCTGGGCTCGTGCTCATCGCCGCCGACCCCACGCCGTCGCCTACGCCCGCGTCCTCGGCCGCGTCCACGCCCAACGGCCCGAGCGGCGCAGTGGTCCTGCCGGCCGCGCTGCCCTCGGGCCCCTCACCCGCACAGCTGCAGCTGTGGCGCCAGCAGCTCGACAACCAGCGCCAGCAGGAACTTCAGCGCCAGCAGGACCTTCAGCGCCAATTGGAAGCGCAGCGCCAGCAGGATCTGCAGCGCCAATTGGAAGCGCAGCGCCAGCAGGATCTGCAGCGCCAATTGGAAGCGCAGCGCCAGCAGGAAGTTCAGCGCCAGCAGGACCTTCAGCGCCAATTGGAGGCGCAGCGCCAGCAGGATCTGCAACGACAAGAGCTTCTGCGGCAGCAGGAGCTGCAGCGCCAGCTAGAAGGCCAACGCCAGCAAGAGTTGCAGAGGCAACTGTTCCGCCAGCAGGACCTTCAGCGTCAGCAAGAACTGCAGCGTCAGCAGGATATCCTCCGCCAGCAGCAACTGCAGCAAGAGCAGCGCCTCAAGCAGCAGCACCAGCAGCTTCTCATCGCGGCTCAGCAGCAACAGCAGCAGCTGTCGGCGCAGCAGGCACGTCTAGCGCAAGACCAGGCGGCTCTGGAGCGGCAGCGGCAGCTCCTGGCGCAGCAGCAGGCACAGCTGGAGGAGCAGTGCCGGCAGCAAGGGTTGCAGCTTCAACCCCAACCTCAACCACAGCCGCAGCCGTTGCCGCAGCCGTTGCCGCAGCCGTTGCCGCAGCCGTTGCCGCAGCCGTTGCCGCAGCCGTTGCCGCAGCCGTTGCCGCAGCCCCAGTTCCGGCCATCGTTCACCTACCGCGCCCCCGCCACCCCTGCCTTCATGCAGGCGCCCCCGCAGCAGCAGCACCAGCAGCAGTTTGACTACAACTGGCATCGCCCCCAGGCGCCCGCCCCCGCCGTGCCTAACGGGGTCCTGTCCTTCGTCGTGCAGCCCGCGGGCCCCGCAGCGCCGCAGTGGACCCAGCCCGGACGTGTGGTGAGCGACGACTCCGTGGTGGTGGACAACCCCACCATCGTGGCGCAGCCCGCAGCCCCCTCCGCACCAGCCACTCTGCCCGGGGCCTCGCTGCCCGGGGCCCCCTACCCCGCGGCGAGGTCCTTCCGGCCCAGGGTGCCCTTCAGGACATGAGCAAGGGAAATACTCGTCTCTGAGGCCCGCGGCTTGTAATCATCAAAGAGACAGGCCCTCCTAGGACCGTTTTCAGTTTTGTTTTTTTTTTTTTTTTAAAGAAAAAGATTCCGTGCAAGACTTTGTGATCAAAATCAGTCAATAACTGAACTCATGGCCGGGAGTCCCCTGTCGGTTTTGTTCTTTTGAGTTTGTTCTGCGCTCTCTCTGCCCTCTTGCGCCCTGCTTCGCCACTTTATGCTGTACCTGCTATAGCTTCCGTCGCCCCGTCAACTGGGGCGAAAGGGACCGAGATGGAATGTAGTAATTTGCCAAAAACGTTCGCCAGATATTTCTCCTCGGGGGTTGCAATTGGGTTGATGAATCAGAGCGGGCGTGTGCCCCTAGTGTTGCCGAAAATGAACCAAAGTACTTTCTTTCTGTCAAACGAATTAAACAAAGAGGACACCACAATATATTTTGTCTCATTGTTTAGCTTTAGGGAACCTATGTCCTTTCCCAAAGAAATTGTGGTCGATAGGCAGCCGTGCCCGCCTCTTGCTCGTCACACCACAGACGCAGGGTTCGGCCCGCCTGCCACCGTCACGGCTCCTCCGGAAATCGGTGTTTGAACACCGAGGCTGCGGCCTTGTCGACCTTGCCCACCCCGCCCGAGCGCGCCGAGCTTTTTGTAACCCAAATCAGTGACAACGTGCCGGGCCGTGGCGGACCCAGCCGTGTCGGGCGACGGCCCTACCCTCTCAGTACTTTCACAGCGGCAATGGCCTCCTTTGAGGCGCTCCTGTTACCTGTGACATCTCGCGTTCGCCGGCTTGGAAGCGATGCACGAACCAGCCCAGCAGCAGGCCGCAGCAGTAGCTGCTCGCCCTCATGTGCGTCTTGATGATGGCCGTCTGGTACATGGCGTTGCCGGAGAGGTCACCCTGCCAGATCTCCCTGCAGTGAAGAACAGACTTAACAAAGTAGTGGAGGTGGAGATGATGGGCGTGTTTCTCCACGGACACACACAGGCTACGCGCGGCCAAAGAGGCGGGGCGGGGCGCGCGCCGTGTCAACAATCTACCCGCGAGATGACGAAGTATATACACACGCACACGCACCACTCCCTCCTTACTTGGGAAAAATGAGAAGAACGGGGTCCAGCTTCCTGGCCCATGTGACGGCGAAGGGGATGAGGATGGACATGGCGGTGGCGAGGGCGGCGATCAGGCGGCCCATGGTCGGCCATCGCCACAGCGGGTACACCACCATCGGGGCCAGCATGAAGAGCTGCGTGTCGGAGCTGATGTACCAGGACTGGAACATGCACTGCAACGGGCGCCGCGGCCTCGAGCCGGTCAGACAACAGGAGGAGGAGGCCGCCCGCCAGGCAGGCAACCCATTCTACACGACCCGGCGCGTCACTACCCCACGCGTCGGTCGCGAGGCGGCTCTGAGGCGTGGGGTAGCTCGGGGAACGCACTCACCAGCTTGTCTGTGTTGACGTAGTTGTTGATGTAGAGCATATTGGTCCACCATGACGCACGGCATCGGTCCTGCTCGAGGAGTATCCTGGATGGCCAGAGCGGCCCCGCGCCGAGCCTTGGCAGGAGCGTGGCGTAGATGGCCACCACGGCCAGGTAGGACGGCGTCAGTCTGGGGGAACCAGTCATATTTCAAATGCCGTACGACAAAGCACTTAAGCTGCAGCCCTCTCACTGACCTTATATATCTAAATATGTACAGCAGCCCAAAGTTGACGGAGCGGCGCTTGTCCAGCTCGAGGAGCAGCAGTCTGGTGAGGAGGAAGCCGCTGACCACGAGGAAGGAGTCAACGAGCAGCATGCCGTTGAGCAAATAGCTGTGCTGCGGCTGTCGCACCGCCTGTGGCACGAGGAATGTCAGCGCCGGCGATACTCCGCGATAGGCCGCGTCGCTACCCCACGCCATACCTGCTCCACAAAGTCGACGTTGGCGACGGCGCCCGTGGCCAGGAAGACGACGCCGTGGCCCGCTGTGATGAGCAGCATGCAGTAGAACTTGATGCCCAGCACGCAGTCCAGCCCCAGGTCCGAGGGCGTCCAGCGCACCAACTTCTCCAGGTTGCTGCGCATCGAGAAGGACACCAGGACCTGCGGCAGAATGGCTGTGCGGGGGGTCAGCAGGGGGTATCGACCTCACAATAGCAACATCGCGGCGGCGATACCCCACGCTCGTTTACCCTTTGTGTCGAGATCCGACTCCGGCGACAGGAACACGTCGTACACCGTGGCGATGACCAGCAGCGACAGGAAGCCGATGAACACGCCACTGGTGACAGAGTTGGTGGGTCAGTGAAGCACCCCGTCAATGCCGTCGATACCCAGAGTCCACACAACGGGTGACGCTTACATGACAACCAGCTCGGGCCCCTGGAAGGGCTTCACCGCGTTGTCCTGGCAGGAGCGCTCCGGAATGGTCACGTCCACCGCGACGCCGGCGTTGACATGGTCCAGGTAGATGGCGGCGGCCAGCAGCGTGCGGGCGTCCTGCAGGGAGCAGGCCGCGGGCAGGCACGCCCCCCAGCGCACCCACTGCGATGGGGAGGCCGGTGTCCAGAAGCGCCCGCCAACCTGTCAAGCAGCGAGATAAGAGTTTCACGTTGGGAAAGCAACTTTGGAGGCAGCGGCTGCCGTCGCGCCGTACGCTCTCAATAGTGGGTCCGAGTAGGCCAGGCCCCCCCATGCCATTTATGATAGTCATGTTGCCCCTCCCAGCCTAGTCTCGAAGCCCGGTGCGACGCCCAACAAGGCGAAGGTCGAATGTTCATCGCGGCTGGGGGGGGAGGGGGGGCACACACGCTGCCACAGCCTCCGCCTCCGCCTTCGCGCTGCGGTGGTAGTAGTTCGAAACGGGGCTATGCGCAGAGTGCCGGCGGCGCAAGCGTGGGGCAGGCCGTGCAGGCCGTTCCCGCCTCAGCCTCCCGCCGCAGGCGCCCAAGTTCGCCAACGCGAGATGAATTGACCACAAATAATCGCACGCCTATTCAGACCTGTAACACGCGTCACTGCTCGAAGGGCCATGGCGCCTAGCCGCCCTGTGGGCTGTCGGTGTGGTCTAGTCGTCCAGCAAGCCACTCGGCGGTTTGGCGGGCCGTGCCTGGAGCGCCTATGGAGCCTGGCCGATCGTTTTCGCTGCACTCCAGACTCCAGCGTCACGGCCTCGGCGGCTGGCGGCGAGGGGCGAGGCGAGGCGAGCGCGTCTGTCAGTCTGTCAAGGCGTCGCGCGGATGTCATCTCGCGTGCCGTGTCATCCATCGGCCAGGGGCAGGCAGGGCAGGCAGGGCAGGCAGGCCAGTCACCAGGCCGGTGCGCCAACCGCTGCTGTCGTACACTCACACGAGACAACTGGTCGCATTGCGCGCAACAGATAGGAAAGAGAAAAACGAACCTGCGTGCAGAGGCGCGTACATTTTGAATCAATACGAGCTAAAACAAAATCGGTGCGGGCGGCGGCCGGGCCCTGGCGGGACGCCTGCATGCAGTGCGGAAGCTCGCTGACCTACCGGCCCCGTCGACACACCGGCCCTTCCCCTCACCTTGTTCCTGAGCGGCCAGAGGGGCTGGAAGGTGTCGGCCTTGGCGTCGTCTGAGGTCGCCAGCCGGTCCGATGTCGGCGGTGCCTGGGGCCAAGCTGTCGTGGCGTTGTCCGGGCTGCTGGAGGAGGGCGTCTTGGCGCTCAGGCGCACCTCAGCCAGGCAGTACTGGGGTGGGACGGGTGCCGCCGCCATCTGCAGGCACTCGTCGAAGCTGCCCAGCTGGTACTGACTGCCGCGGAGCAGGTCTTGGCCGGACTTGGCCGTCGCGTCCACCACTGCAAAGCATTTCGGGCAATTTGGTTGTTGAGCACAGAGCTAGGCAGACAGACCCGCGCCGCGCCCCCGCCCCCCGGCCAGCGCGTTCAGGTTCCCGCGCGTGGCAGACGCTGCATCATTCACCGCACTTCTGACGCTTTAACCACACGCACAATTTTATGCAACACCTTTTATTTTTTTCATTTGTAGTTGACACCACAAAGGCATCCCGGCCTCATACTAGTGCTCGGTGGCGTGCGGCGCGTCGGCTTGGAGGCCGTGCGTCGGCCGCGGCCCGACAACCGCAGACCGGGAGACCGGGGCGCGGCGCGCGCGGGGGGAGGAGGGGAGGGGCACGGGGAGGTCAGGATGCAAAATTGTCTCCACAATTATGAAGCCGAAACCAAAGCCGGCACCGCGCCGTCGCAGAGCCCACGGGCCCACGTCGAGCGAAAGGAACGCGATCAGCATTTTTGTTTTGGCGTGGCTACGGCGGGGCAGCCTTGTACTCACTGCGAGTGGCCCAGGCGTTGCCGGTCTGGTCGGCCGCCAGGTAGGCGTCGAGGAGCTGCTTGGTGTGGTTGCGACACAGACTCCCCTGCACGTGTTCCACCGCGGCAAGCATCTTGGACGGCTCCAGCCGGATCCAGGACAGGGCGATCGTCGCCGGGGTCACGGCGTGCTCCACCACGGCCAGCCCCGGCCTCGGCCCCGCGGCCAGGGCCAGCAGCAGCAGGGAGGCGAGGGCCGGCATTCTTGAAGCCATGTTTGGCATCCACCGGGCCTCGGCCAGAGTGTGTCACGTCCTAGCCATCCTCACGACCTCCGAGGCCTCCGCTGACGATGCACTGCACTGTCACACGCGGCGCCACCGCAGCTCGCCTTGGACTTCCCTCACGTCGCACCCACGCCGCCGGCAGCGTCGCTCAACGGGGCGTAGCGTTGCGTCTCGACTGGTCTCGGCGCGCCGTGCGTGCGGAATCGGGGCCGAGCGTAAGCGTGGGGCCCTGCTATAGCGGCACCGGAGAACTGAACGCAGCGCGCGGCGCGCTTGGCGGCGCGCTACGCCCGCCCCCCGCGCCACGACGACGCCGACGGCCGCGGCGACGTGACTCAATCCGTCGGGGAGGGGGTCAACAAGTCGTCCAGTGAGTGTGCCATGGTGCGCACGGCGGCGCGAGAAATGCCAGCCTTCTTGACGTCCTCAGCGTCCTGGCGGGCCACCACCCTCCTGCCGCTGCCACCAGGCACGAGCTCTCTGTAAACGGGCGCCAAAGTGGTGCAAAGTCGTCGGGTTTGTGATCACACTGAACACGTGACGGGTAGACATACATTCTTGCAACAGAGGAAAGTGGTCTTTAGTCGCGAAGTCCAGCAGTCCGTCATAAATATAGTCCAGCAGCGCCGGCCGTTCCCGGATTGTTTGACCGGCAGTGGCGGCGCGCCAGCCGCATAAGACACGACGGTGTCGCGATCGCCGTGCGCGGCCTGCATGCCGGTGATGAGGCTTGCATAATGTTAATGGCCGGCCAGGCCCCACTCGAGCCACCTCGTCGACACCAGTGGACTAAGTTTAATTTTTCGCGAGCCGCCCCGGACCGCGCCCAAGCAATAGCTAGTGAGTACACATGCAACAAGCGTCAGAAAAAAAGATTAGAACCACGCATTAATGTATGTCATTCTCAGTGCGAGGCACCCATACTCTGTCCGTACTGATCTTGCGCACTTTTTGGTATAAAGGTTTCAGAAAAGACGTAAAAATATAAATATAAAAAAAAAGCGATTTTTTTGTAAAAAAAAAAAAACGTTAACGCTAACGCTAACGTGAAAGCAGATGATACTAATGAGAATGTTTATGGTAATGCATGGTTGTTTACGATGCGAGAGAGACAGAGCGACAAAAACGACTATCGGAATCAGTCTGCTGCGGCTGCGCGCCAGCGATGGTTCAAAGCAGCGTAACCGGGTGATCTCACGCTAGGTGCCAAGGGAAAATTTCGACTTTTGAGAATTTCACTGGTGCATTACAAAGAACGGGCGAAGACGATTAAAACGATATACAGGTTGTGTATGTGTAAAATGCATCGTTCGACCGCTAGAAGCGAATAGAGACGAAAAACAGCAAAATCCGACTTGAGAATTTCGAGTTTTGAGAATTTAACTGGTGCATTACAAAGAACGGGCGAAGACGATTAAAACGATATAGAGGTTGTATATGTGTAAAATGCATCGTTCGACCGCTAGAAGCGAAAAACCGCAAAATGCTGGCGACGCGGCGACGCGGCGACGCCGCGGCAGGCTCCGCTGTGTAGAGAAGAGTCTGGATGCGGGGTGGGGGGGGGGGGGGGGGGGCTTGGGGCTGAGGACCGAGGCGGATGCTCCTAGCCTGCTCAAGTGCTCAGCGCTGTTTATCGCTGCCCCGGGTCGGGTGGTCGGTATACGATGCCGGTGCCCCTGCCACAACTGCTACTCGCGAGTGGCGAGATAAACGAAAGAGCGGACGGGCGCGGGCGCGGGCGCGGGCGCGGACAGGCGACTCGAGGCCCCCACAGCCGGCCGGTCATAACATTTGAGCCTAGCCATCCCAGCCGCTCGCTCGGCCGGCACGAGAGTACAAGCATATGATACAATTATAATTATAATTTTTGTTTTTGTTTTTGCGAATAGCAAATGTATCATCTGCTAAAAAAAATTAAACACGGAAAATATATTTGCGTCTGGTAAATTAGTAATAACGCAACAAAGCTAGAAAAGCCCGAAAAGGTTGCAGAAGGCTGCATAGCGATGTGTTCTGACCCATATTCAGGGCTTCAAAGGACTGCTATGAACGGGGCGCGGGGCGCAGTGCGCAGCGCACTGAACGGCCTCGGAACGCCCCAGGCCACCACGCCCCAGGCCACCACGCCCCAGGCACAGTGAAAAGGTATGAAGGTCAGCGCGTCGGGCGAGATGGGCCGAGATGAGCTCGATGTGCATGTGCCGTGTGCGCGGCGAGGACCTACCAACAGACAGACGCGGGAGGGCGGGGCCGGCGGCGGGGCGGGGCAGGATTGTGGCCTTGAAGGACGACTCGCCAGGTGGGGAAAGGGGGTGAGGGGGGCAGCGACCGCTGAACCGATACATCTCGACGCCCGGAGAAACGGAGAAACATGCCACAGCGCTCGCTCTCTCTCTCTCTCTCTCTCTCTCTCTCTCTCTCTCTCTCTCTCTCTCTCTCTCTCTCTCTCTCTCTCTCGGGCGAGGGTCAAACAGGCCTCGCAGGTATCAACAGACCTTTAACGTGGTTAGGTTAGGACAACCTGCGAGCGAATCATAAAATACCTTCGTTCCATCCGTTCGTCCTGCTCGCGCTGCAAGGGGCAGGCAGGCTGTGCAGTGTAGCCTCTCCGTCATGCGAACACTGTCTGCGTCCGGACGGGCGTAGTGGCATGGCGAGGCACGCTGGCCGCCATCAAGCTGGCCGGGAAGGTCGTGCAAGGCCGAGGTGCAGCTCGTCTTTTTTTCTGTCTTCCTTTCCTGCCCCTCGCTCAATCATCCATGCGAATCGGGCGAAACACCGCGCGCTTTCGATGTGCACCCTACTTGAAGCTATTACCTACTTTTACCTCCAGTAACCTGCCGCTACCACGCAGGTGCGACACGAATGAGAAAAGCGCAGTGAGGGAAGCCCCGGGAAACGTTCTTTAAGTCGCATGATGGCCAAGGGGAACTGTGTGATTTTGGGGGCCAAGTAAGAGCCAAACGGTGAGCGAGTGAGCGGGTATCAAAAACAAGCACCGTGATTGCGACGATGCCATCCCGCGTCCCGCCGCGTGTAATCAGACGCAGTCAGGCGTCTCGCGGCCGCCCTCGCACGCAACAGGGACCGCGCTGCCACTTCTCAGAACACAAAATCATGTTGCACTTACGGCCCCGCCCCAGCGATGGACATTTTGTCTTTTACGGTTTTTCGTCCACGCATCGAAAGGACAAAAAGGCAGGGGGGAAGGACCTATTCACAAAGCCTTTAATTGTTGTTTTTATGAGAGCTGCTTCAAGCGTGCAAGCGCAAGCAAAAAAAACTCATTTGGCCGTGAAAAACGCCCCTTTACCGAGAACCTCGAAAACGGTTTCCACTTTTGACTGGAATATGCTGGTCCCGGAATGCACATCCAGCGCGTTCTGCTGAAGCAGCCGTCGCTCTATCACCCAATTAATTTCCCTGTATCAGTCGACAGCCCTGCAGACAGCTCTGCCGCCGCAGCAGACTTGCCCCATTTGACGAGCGGCGTTTGACCGTAATTCAGTGGCCGCTCATTGGCTTATCGCGACCTACATGGCGCGCTGTGTGTGTGTGTGTGTGTGTGTGTGTGTGTGTGTGTGTGTGTGTGTGTGTGTGTGTGTGTGTGTGTGTGTGTGTGCGCGCGCGCGCGCGCGTTCGCGTGTGCGTGTGAAAGGATGAAAGGGACGCGCCAGGGAGAGGTGCACTACCGCGAGCGGCGTGCTCATCGCGCGCGGTGCGTGTGTTGGGATGTGTTTAGCGAGTTTCAGATTCCGCCCACCTCACTGCCCCTCAAATGGGCAGGACATGAAATACGGTCGGGGCAGGGGTGCAGGTGGAGGGGTGGGGGAGGCCTGCTTTGGGGTGGCCGTGCTCGGCCTGCTCGAACCCTTCCCGATGGGGCCGAAGGGCCCAGCTGGGGCAGCGGTCTGGCAATAAGAAACTTTGATGGCGGTACAGTGTCCTGCGCGCCGCCGGGCCGCGAGAGACCCCCAGCTCCAGCAGCAGCCCCAGCAGCCCCAGCAGGCCAGCAGGCGGCCCCTCCCCCAGCCTGACGTAGCCCTTTGACACCCCAAAAGGACCTTGGATCCGGGGTGCGCGGGGTGCGGCCCGCGGGGTGGCGCTAACCTTCTTAGGCGGTCCAGTAGCACCAGGCCCGGGGCGTGACCGCGTGACTGGGCGTGACTGGGCCACAGGGACTGGTCGGCCGAGCCAGCGTCCGTGCCGCTACCTGGCCGCCTCGCTGGCAGCCGCGCTCCTTTGACTAGCCAGCGTCGTAACAGGTTGCCGCCGTCGACACAGCCCGCGGGACCGCGCCCCGCGCACTGCGAGCCGGCCGGGCCCCTTCGCGCCTCGCGCCGCGCTCCCCTCGCCAAGCCCCGCCAAGGAAGCGCGCTGCTTTTCGACTGTTTGCCGAAAGCCACGTAAATTATCCGTTTATCTCGACGTCTCGGGGCGCCGTACAATAATGCGGGCAAAATATAAAAAGGACCGTCGCGGAGACGCGACGGGCCGGGCGCCTTCTTTCTACTCGTGTTCCGCGCACATTTAAATCACTTCGCTATTCTTACCGAATTTCACGCGGCGGTTCGCTCCGCGCCTCGGCAGCGCATCGGGGGCGGAGAGAAGACGAGAAGGGGAAGAAAAGGGGGGGGGGGCAGGGAGACCGCCTGTCTGGAGCCGAGGAGAAAATCCAAGGAAATGCTGTATTGTGGGTGCCAGGCAGACTGTTCTTCAATTCACAGAAATTCAAATTAGATTCTTCGCGTTTCTATTAACACACTACTGTGCGGCGTGTTTACATTGAATTCCGTGGCAGTGAACCGATGTCTCTTGTTTTGTTTTCGTCACGGACGTGGCGGTGAATGTGGAGGTGGTGAGGCCGCGGGGATACGCACGGCTGGGCGAACGCGAACGATAACCAGAAAGTTGCTTAAAAAGGCGAGGCCGGGCCGCGCGACAGGGATGGTTTAGATGCATGGCGCGGCCTGGCGTGGCGGCATAAAATATTGCCGGTCCACGGGGCGCAGTGGCGAGCGCGGGGCGGCATGTGTCGGGCCGAGGACGGGCCTGGCTGGCAGCCCTGGCGGGGGTGGCCCCGCGACGCGCCCCGCGAGGATGACAGGCAGTCGGAGCTGGCAGCGTTTCCGGCAGCGAGAATGAAGATGAATGCAGCAGACTCATTGGTCTTATTCTATAGAATATTTTTGATTAAACCTTGATCTTACTCGGAGTCTGCGCTCAATGCGACTCTTCTAAATTCCAACGTGCAGTCATTGACGCCGTCTGCGCGCCGCAGCCGACGACGTGGTTGCTCTGGGCCGGGCGCTGGAGGGGAAGTCGAGAAATGCGAATAATTCTATTGTCGAGATTGTCGCTTGAAGCCGCCAGGAGGAGACTAGAGGACTGGAGGAGGAAAGGGTTTGCCTGCGTAACGAAGCGTGCGCCCCGCGCCCCGCGCCACATCCTGGCGGCCCTGGCGACGCGACAATCAAATCAAAATCCTTTTCCTCCGCCTTCCTCCAGCATCAAGAGTCGGAAGGAAATCGCTTTCGGAGGGCGCCTATGAAAAGTCCTGCGCCCCGCGCAGCCTGCCTCGCCTCGCCTCACCCGGCGCTGCACCAAATGCCGCACTTGTTCGTGTGCACGAGCACAGCAGCGCAGCAGCTGCAGCCGAGGCGCATTGTCCCCGAGCAGGCTGACGAGAGCGACGGGCGGCTCCGAGAACCTCGCGTGATTTAAATTAGGAGCGCAAGGCGGAGAGACAATCTTTTGACGTCGGAAGGGTGCCGGAAGAATTGCCCGGGCGGAGTGTGGCGGTAACGAAGTGACAAAAGAGCGAAACGAATTTGTCAGCTAGGAGAAAATTCGGCCGCCCTAGCGGAGCCGAGTGGAGTCATGAGCCAGCGAGCCGAGAAAGGCCAGTGATGATACACAGTTTCGGAAAAGAATTAACAATAATGGACTGGGCCTCCATGGCCTGACTGCGGCCCCACGGCCTCCCTTATCGCGGGCCGCGACACCCCTGTGGGGCGGGGCGGGGCGGGGCGGGGCGGGGCGGGGCCCAGAGTCTGAGCCGTGAGGCACACACAATGGCACCGAAGCGATTACTTCAAATCCGTCTTAGAATCCGCGGCCCGTGGAAGTGGCCGCTTTGCCTCGGCGGCGCGGCGCCGTGGCAGCGATTGCCGCGAACACCGCCTGTCGCCGCCTGTCGCCGCCTGTAGACCCAGACGCAGCGCCTCCATCGTCTCGAGAGTCTCGGCAACCTGTCTCTTCAGTTCCAGTTTCAAGCAGTTGTAAAAACACAACCAGGCTAGGTAGGCGAGTCAGTGCCTGTTGTAACCACTGCTGCCCTCATCGGGGCGGCCCGTTCGAGTCTGCGTTCCAACGAATCCTCCTTCACTCCCACTTCACGCCAGTGCCGCAATTCCCCTCTGACAATGACGGAACTCATCAACGCTAATCCGTTATCAAACTCGTGGGGAGCAAGACTGCTTTCCAGGGTGATTGCTGATACACTAATATCCCCTTTGTTTGCATGAAAACGCGTGGGGATGGTCACGATGATACACCGCGCTGGCTGCCCGTAGGCTATACCAGAGACTCTGGATCTCGAGGGCGTACTCGAGAGCGCGGCGTGCAGCCCCAACCCCGCAGTGCATAGCACCGCGGTGCAAGTGCAGGGGGTTCGGCCCGTGCCGCTGCCGGCCGCGCACCGGTGCGGAAGATCGGAGGCCCGGGTCGCGGCGGTGGCTGCCTGCTGCCTGCTGCCTGCGGCCAGCGGCTCCGGGATGCTCAGGGACGGGGCAAACAACGCGGCCCCTCATCGTCTTCGCGAGTCCAGGCAAAACTTTTCGGATAACCAGTAATCATCATCTTGGGTTTCCCCCGAATTCACCAACCCTCTGTCCTGACTCCGTCTAGCCGGCAGCCCTGCCCTGCCCTGCCCAGCCTGCACTGTATCGACTTCTTCTAGTTCGATGCGCCGCCTGCTGGCCGTCCAGACGAGGGCCCCGGGGCCCCGGGGACGGCAGGGGTGGGGCGATATGAGATTCATCGCCCCGGGGCTCGGGCCCTGCTACCGATGTCAGCAAAAACAATCACCACAACTCAAATTCGAAAATAAGTTTCTTCCTTTTTTTGTGCTAGATTAAAAAATTTGAACCGTTGTGCATTACTTTTTGTGACTTTCACAAATCGCCGCGAATCAAGCACACTTTGAATTGGGAATCGATCGGCTACCATGTGCTTCGCGTGTCCTACGGACTGAAGAGTTCAATCGTGTCTAGTTTTGTCCGTCTGAACTGCCACGTGACTCACTGTGCTGTCATCGGTTCAAACCCATCATTGGTTCAAACTCTCTTTTGGCCACTTTGTGTGTCAACGTGGTCGTTGCTTGGGCGGCCGCACCGGGCGCCGGGTACTGCAGCTCGCCTCTGAGTCCGCCCGCAGTGCCCTGGCCGTCCCCGGGCCGTCCCCGGGCCGGCCAAGCCACCGCCGCGTGTAACGAGCGCCCGGTCGCGGCTCGAATAGCAAACAGGCTTGCCAAATCCCCGGCGGCGGCGCAGGCGGGGCGTGGGAGGTCCGCAGGCCGCGCTGGGCCACTACATTGCCATCTGCAGAGCCGGGCCGCTCACCGAATCGCAGCCAATCAGGTTGGGCCCGCGTCCCGGCATCGGTGGAACGGGGGAGAGCTGGAGCGCCCCGGCAGTAGGCCGCCCATCCGACACGGTGCAAGCTGGGCCGCGCGCCCGCGGTCGAGAGGGTGGGCAACCCGTCGCACGCCGGAGAAGCACTGCGGCCGCGCTCCAGGCGTCTACTCACGGCTATTGATATTGCTATGGCTGGACCACAAATGGCTGCGGACGCGCAGCGCAAGAAACAGGGAGGCCGTTGGAAATTGGAATGTGAGAATGTGTGATTCACAACGCGGTGAAACATTGGCCGGGTTGCGGCGCGGTCACGCCAACACTGCTCACACCCCAGGGCGGGGCAGAGCGGGGCCCGCCGCGGGGGCGTTCAAATTTATGGAGTGACTTGGCAACAATAGTGGGCCAGGGCGGAACCGGACATGCTTCCGGTGGGCCCGGAAACAAGCCAGTTGGCGGGCGGGGCGGGGGGGGCGGCATATTTACGGGTTTGTCGTCACTCTCACGGTCGGGCCCCTGGTGGCAACTTATTTGCAAGGCGCGAGGCGAGGCCTGGTAGCCTCGTGTGGCCTATTAGATGCGGTAAGGAACTCCCCCAGGGGCGGGGCGGGGCCGAAGCGACCCTCGGCGCAGTAAGCCGATTACTGGCCATTCGGCGATCGCGCCGCCCACTGGCCGGCCCACCGCATTCAACCCCTTTGCGCAATAAATATGGTTTCATTGTGATGGCTCGCGCCCACACCGCGCCACACGGACACACCACACGCCCCGCGGGCTGACCCCAGGCCGCACGCGCTGCGTGGGTGTGGCGGTGGTGTGTACGTGTTCGTGGAAGAATGCGAGACACTGCAAATTTTCGATCATTTCGTCTGTGTACATGGCAAGAAAAGGGCATTCATTCGGTCTGGTGGCGGGCATGGCGCTCCACCGCGTTCAGCACGCGCTGCCGGTCAAGCGGGCACTCACACACGCGCACACTCAGTCGCGTACACGCGTTTGCGTGGCCCGCGCCACTCAGAGTGGTGCATTGAATCAAGTGTAGCAACGAGAGCGTCGCCGGCCACTGCAGCCTGTTCTCGAGAACACAACGAAACGCCAAAGCTGCGACGGCGCCGCGGGCCATTTTCCGCGCCGCGGGATGGAAAATCGCGTCTCGCGGTGCGACTGCGGCCTCGGCTGGCGGGACGGGCGCGTGCCAGCCGGACCGGTGCCGCGACGGCCTCGGCTCGGCGCCCTGCTTTGGCGTGTCAGGTTCGGCCGGGCTTTGGCGGGACCCCGCGAGAAACGAAATCGACGGCTGGACGGTGGCCTCTGCACTCGCGGTGACGGCGATGACACGGTTCGCGTTGCCGCGTCGGACAAGTTGACGTTGTTGTCGTGCGTCAAGTGCGTCTCTGTGAACGGAGCGAGCCGCGACACCGCGGTCCTGCCCGCGGCGGGCGGCCTATCAGTGTGCCCATCTCGGAGTCCTCCCTCCCCAAGCCGCCACCGCCACCCCTGCCTGCGTGCAGCTCGCGGCCGCCCGGCCCGGCCGTCAACGG
Organism: Stenchaetothrips biformis; assembly: GCA_030522485.1. Lineage (NCBI taxonomy): Eukaryota > Metazoa > Arthropoda > Insecta > Thysanoptera > Thripidae > Stenchaetothrips > Stenchaetothrips biformis. Next base: position 22,380,405 of record CM060086.1, on the reverse strand, counting down.
GTTGTCAGCTGCCAGAGACACTGCTCCGGACGACCAGACGAAGGGAACGTCGCCTCGGACGCGCATGCTAAAAAAAGGGAAAAGGCACATTGGACTGCGTCCTGCGCGCTGGCCGTGCGGGTGTTCGCAGCAGCCCGGTGCCGGGTGCGGGTACGTCTAGCAGCGTGCAAGTCGCTGACGGCGGCGCGGCCTCGGTCCCGCGAGGGCGACGACGGTTCAAATAATCGCCTTTCCAAATGGCGATTACGCCGCCGTCATCGCCGTGGTCCTGATCGTCATGGCCGAGGAGGGGAGGTGCTGGCTAGGGTGCTGGCAGTGCAGTGCATGCCTCTGATCGCTATCGCCGTCCGCACCGCGACCGCCACAGCTGTTAATGGGGTGATCAGATGTCCGGCCGCGCGGCCCACTGCCGGTCAGGGGAAATCACATTTGGGATGCATTGCTAAATCAAACACATGTTCCTCCTGTTCCTCTTGCTCGGCCTGATTGCCGTCCCTGTCTAGTTTCAGGGAGAGAAGGGGGAGGAGGGATGCTGGCGCCGGGCGGGCAGAGGCCGCCGACGAGGCGCAGGCCGCGCTGCACCGCAATCAGAGAAGGAGAGGAGGAAGGACTTGGGGCTGGGCTCGCTTTGCATGTGGGGTAGTGCACTCACACTCACACATACTCACACTCACACGACTTACACTCTGACTCACACAAAACACACACACACACACACTCACACACACACACACACACACACACACAGTGTTGACTGTATCGAGTGGGGTAACGTGGCGGTGGAGGGGCCCAACAATGCTATCGAGAGGAGCAGCAGCCACTTTTCATTTTCCTTCCTCACAGTGCTGTCCTCCACTTGAGCGGCCACGGCGTGTACGTAGTGGTGGAAAAGGGGGAAGGGGGGGAAGTTGGGGGCGGTACAATATTGCTACCAGTCGTGGATAGGTGTTGTGAGCAAAGGCGTGTGAAGTGAATGAGATAATGGACAGCAGCAGCGACGCACTATACAAAAAAACAGGAGTAGTTTATTAGAGCTTATACCGCGCTGAAACGTACGTAACGCCCCTACTGTTTCTTATCGACAAGGGTGTGCTCTGGTGGGAGTGGGAAGAAGCCAGTCAAAAACAGAAATGACACATTGGGATCCGATCCCCGGACCTTCCTGTCGGGGTCAGACGCCTTTCCACACTCAGCCACCAACGCTCACGCTGCAGCGGACGAAAGTGGGTCCTTCATCTCGCAATGAGCAGCGGCTCGAGCAGCGGTCAGACAAAACAAGTTTAGTAGTAACAAGGTTCGATCCGCCGACCCTAGTATCGGGCAAACCGACGCTCCTCCACCCCAAGCCACCACAGCGCGATGTCATGGGTTTGAACCGCACTAGGAGAGGCAGTGAAATAAATGTTGGGAGTTGAACCTAGGAATCGGGGTGCGGTGCAGAGGCCTCTGCGCTTTCAGGCGGGGCGTGGCCGCCGTGTTGAGGCAACAGACGTGCAGGTGTGCCGCGGTCCGAGGCAGCCCGCGTCGTCGCGGTGCTCCAAATGAGGGTCTGGCCGAATGGTGGAGCGGAGAGAAGACGCCCCGCAGTTGATTCTTACAGTTCGGTGACTTCCGCCCGCGGGGACTCTGGGGAGGGGGAAGGGGGAGGCGGCCGGCGAGGGAGGGAATGACTTTGTGTGCGGCACGCCGATTAAATCGGAAAACTGTGGAAAGCGAGGAAAGGAAAGCCGAGAAAACAGAGAAACTGCCGCGCTGTCGAGGTGGTCCTGGGAGTGGCCGCCGTAGTCCACTTTTTCCGGTTTTGAACAGAGGGTTGCCCCACAGCCCCACATCCTCTCGTAAAGACATGTATTGAACGCCAATCCCGCAGCAATATGCGCTGGACAGCAAAGGGACGGAAAAACTGGTCGCCCGGCGGGCACCACGGCAGGCACCACGGCGGCACCCCGCACCGCATTACGCAGTGCGTGGATGACCCCGCTCAAAGGCGGACTTTGCGCGGACAGAATGTGTGTGTGTGTGTGTGTGTGTGTGTGTGTGTGTGTGTGTGTGTGTGTGTGTGTGTGTGTGTGTGTGTGTGCGCGCGCGCGCGCGCACCTACCGCGGTGTCGTCCAGGGCGGCTGTTGGCCCTGTTGGCCCAACCGACCCTACGCGCGCGCGCGTCACGCGACGACAAACGTTTTATTGAATCAAATAAAACATTATTCTCGAAAATCCGTCTAAATAAATATCGGGAGTAGATCAGTGCAGGTACTACACTACACCGACTACTGGTTGACCCAGGAGGCAGTGCGACGCCTCTTCCAGGTCGGAAGGCGTCGCCTGCGTGCTCCGCTCTGGTGGATTCACGTTTCCGCGCAATGCGGTCGCGAATTAAATAGAGACATCGCGCCGCCACTCCGTGCAGCGCGGTGCGCTTTGTTCGGCGTGCATAGGGGAGCCTGGCCGGCAATCTGGCGCAATAAAAAGATAAAGCCACAGTGTCGCGGTGCTGCCGCCTCTCCTATACCGGCTGGCGGCATGCTGGCGGGTTGGGCCGAGGCAGCCAGGCCGGGCCGCGCCGGGCCGGGCCGGGGTCACTGGAGTGGAACTGCACCACGGCGTAACCATCGCAGCAGGTGGCGGAGGGGGAGGGGGGCGTACCGACAGGGGGTCAGGAGACTGCCGATGGCCGCGCGCTCTACTTCATGGAGGCGGATTAAAACGGATTTTCTCAGTCAGTTGCATCGGCGACCCCGCGCGCTGTCATCGCGGCGTGGTGTCGGTGGCGCGGTGTCGTTGGGTTGCTGCGGGCCCCGTCGGCGTGGTCCAGCATGGCCATGGCCACGGCGACAACAGGTCTCGTTGCTCCGCGTCATGCTTGTCGCTGCTTTGCCCCGTGTCGGCGTTGACGTGGCTCTGCGCCAAGCGAGGCACGCGGCTGGATTCCTCGCGAGGGGTAGGACCGTTTTGGCCGTTCCGGTTATTGTAAGGATCACTTCGGGGGAGGCGGGAGGGGCACGCTGTGTAACAAGCTCGCCGCCCAACGGCCCAACCCTATCTCATGCATGGCTTGCGAGCCGCGGCCCCGTCGGGGCTCCCCGCACGAGCCGGAGGGACGCGGGGGGCGGCGAGGGGCGGCGAGGGGGCCTTAGCGGGAAACTTATCTCATTAGCGCCCCTGCCGCCGACCACGCCGACCTCACCTCGCGGAGGGAGGGGCCGCGGCTTTCAGGGGGCTTATGCTACACGTGCTCCGGTGATCCAGCGCCAAGGACGCGTGTCACTTCATGACCATCCAGGCCGCCATCCAGGCCGCCATCCAGGCCGCCATCCAGGCCGCCATCCAGGCCGCCATCCAGGCCGCCATCCAGGCCACCATCCAGGCCGCCATCCAGGCCGCCATCCTGGCCGACATCCAGGCCGCCATCCAGGCCGCCATCCATGCCGCCATAGGCCGGGCCGTTGAGGAGCGCGGTGACGGCACGGCAGCACGCCACGCGGCGGGGGCGGGGGCTCTCGTGGCAGGGGTGCTTTGTCCTGGCACCATGGCGCGGGACGTTTAGCGCGTCGTTAAATTATTCCGCAAACCTCGGGGTGGGGCAGCGGGGCGGGCGAACGGGCCGATGAGCAGATAAAACGCCCGATGCAGGACAGTCATATTGTCAGTACGTAACCGTTTTGATGTTCCTACGGAATCTGAAGCAGGAATGGAGGGAGCGCCATGGACCGAAGGGCGCTGTCCAGGTGTCGGTTGGGGGAAGGGGACGGGGGAGTATGTCGCAGTCGCACCCTTTCCCTCTTCCGACGCACCCTCCCCGGCCGCGGGTAGCGCGCCGCAGCAGTGGCGGCGCCGATACGCAAATCTAATCCTCAGACCGCGTTGCGCGCGGTGTGAGCGGTGTGAGCCTCCGCCCCTCGGGCCACGTGCGTCCGCGTCGACCGCGGCGTCGTCGCGTCGTTGGCGCGCGCTGTCGCGTGTTCTTTGTCTCTGAGGCCTGGGCGTGGCACGGTGTGCACGGCGTGGCGTGGCGTGGCCTGCCATGGGGTGCCTACGGTGCCGGGGTGTTGAGGTGTGAGTGTGTGAGCCGCCAGCCGTGGGCCCGTGTGTTCTCCTGATCAAGGGGCGAGCAGGCGAGTTCAAAGCGTGTCCCCTCACGCCACACTGCTCACCTCGCAGCGCAGCAGCGCAGCGCCACGCGGCGCCACGCCGACAATTGTCCGGCACTGTTGTTCTTGTTTGTCGTTATTGTTGTTTTAGCCGTCGTCGTTGTCCAAGTGAGGCCAATTTGTGCCTCACGCATACGCTGCCACCTCCTCGAGTGGCATTACCACCCCATCGCATTCCCCCGACGGAACGCATCATACGAAAAAAAAACCCACGGAGGAGAAGCCTTGCGGTCGCATTTCACGGAACTGCCATGCCAACGAGCGACGATTTACGAGGTTCGAATCTTTCACTAGATCTGGTGAACTAAGATAGCCTGCACGGGTTCCCAGAACTCCAGCCAGACAAGCGAGAGCTTCTCGGACGTACTCTCTCGGGGAGGGTTGAAACGAACGAGGCAGGGGATAGAAGGGAGAGGTGGAAAGGGGGGGGGGCAACGTGGTCCACGGACGAATTTGTCAAATTAACCGCAGTCAAAAGCGCCAGCCGTGCGAGAAAATTCCCCCTCAGCCCCCTTACGTGTCTCTGGCCGCCCTTCACCGCCCCTCTCCTCTGTCCCACCGCCCGCCGCCGCCGCACCCACTAATGTGCACAAACATGTTCACGGTGTATCGAGCACGGCGCGGGCCGGGCGGGGTAAGGCGGGGTGAGGCGGGGTGAGGCGGGGTGAGGCGGGGCGGCACTGAATCGTCAGTGGTGCCGCGGCACCGCTCTCGCTCCGTGTCGCTCGCGCGCTTTTCTCTTAATCCTTTGCCGCGCCGCCTCTGACCTGTCCGTCGGGCAGACGCAGGATGGACGCGGGGGTGGGCGGGGAAGCGCGATGAGTACACGGTGATTACTGCGGGGCGCGTGCTGCCCCGCGGGTGGCCGCAGTAAGCACCTCGCCCCGCCCCGCCCCGCCCCACCCCGCCCCGCCTCGGCCCGTCCAGTGCGGAGCCACACGGCCGCTGTGCCGGTCCCGCTTTGCATGGACGGGAACACGCGTTCCCGGCCGTCCCGCTCAACTTCAAAGCGGCTTTTGTGGCAACGCGATTTTGTTTCGTTCCGAGTGGATGGATTGCCACGGGAATGTCCAGCGGGAGTGTGAGTGAGTGGTCCAGCACTGCGCTCCGTCCGTTGCGGCTTCCGATTTGACTTGCAGCGCTGTGCCGCCGTGTCGCGCGGCCCTCCCTCCTCCTCCAAGACGCCCGTCCGCGCAGCGTGTTTTGACAGGCCGGATTCTCACGGCTGACCCCCTTTCCCGCCGGCTTTGTTTGCAAACCCTCAATCCCTGCTCGCCCTGCTCGATCGAGCCGCATTCTTTCCTCATTTCCTGTAATGCGGAAGAAATCGGCCATCACATAATGGACCATCCTTGTTTCGGCCTTTTCATCCGGAAAGCGGAGTGGACTAGTGCGGCCGTTGCGTGGAGTGACTCGTTAACGCGGTTACGCTTGTCCGGCCTCTCTGTTGACCTTGCCGCCGCCGCGCCTTTTGTCGAGACGGGGCGGGGCAGCGCCGCCGTGGCCGCCGTGGCCGCGACGTCGGCTGGGCAGCCAACATTGTAGCGCAGGCCGCCACATCAGTGGCACGGAAACGAAATCCAGGGCGACTTCCTACGAGCAACAAGTCCAGGCCGCGGGTCCAGGTCGCGCTTCTCAGCAGCGGGTCACCGCGCCTAATGAAGCCAGCCCGCGGCGCACCGCGGCACCGCGCAGCCCGAGGGGGAAATAACTGGCCAAGAGCATGCACACCAAAAAATTAAATTTCAATAAATTTCGAAAATTTTAAATAATTTTATTGAAAATTTGAAAAGTGTAGAAGAATTATTGTAAATAATCACGAAATTGTCTTTCCAGGACCGACCCAACATTTATTATTGGTCGCTGCCCTCCCCAGTGTGCTTTAAAGCCACAGCAATCCGCTGTGTCTATTATCTGCCGTGGTGGCTGGAGGAGTCGATACGTCGGTTTTCCGGCACGAGAATCGGCGGTTCAAATCTTATCACTTGACAACTTTTTTCCCTGACCGCTGCTCATTGTCACGTCAAGAGCCCGCTTCAATCAGCGTCAGACACGAGCCGTGGTGGCTGAGAGCGTAAAGGCGCCTGACCCCGACCATAAGGTCTGGGGATCGAATCCCACTGACTCCTTTCATTTTTCGACTGGCTTCCTCCCACTGCGACTCAAACCCGTCGTCCAACACTCGGCAGACGTGCAAGTCAGGGTGGTGTAGTGGTCTAGGTCGTCTATGCCAGGCCATTACACCGGGTGTCTAAAAAGCAGTCCGCTTCGGCGGATTGGCCTCGGCACTGGTTCGATCCCCGATCGAGCCAGCCACTCGACATTGGTCGCGAGTGGGTCCATTCCGATTCGTCGGATGGAGTTGATAAGTCCTTTGAAGCTGGCCCACTGACTGCATGTTCGGGTCTGGGAGCGCCGGACAGCGGGTGTACCACTTTGGGTACCGACCACCCTGCGCAAACAAAAGCTCCCAAAACTACTCTCTCTCTCTCTTTCTTTCTTTCTCTGTCTCTCTATCGTCTCTGCCTTACTCTACTCTGCCCATGTTGGGCCGTGTCGGCGGCTCGGGTCCTACTGGGTCCCCCGGCGTACGATATCGAAGTCGCTGGATCGGATTAACCCCAGTTACCTGATAGCACCGGTTCCCATCCCGAACACCGAAGTAAAGCAGGAGGCCTTCCCATTAAGACTGGGGAGGGGGGGTAGAGTTCCATTTTTTAAATTTATTTTTAGTTAAAGTCGATCGCCAGCGCCCGGGTACGCCACTGTTTCCCATATCCAAACAACAAAAATTTCAAAAAATTCAAAAAAATTCAAGAAATTTTCTAAAACGTACACAAAAATTTCGAGTTGTTTCCCCCTTGGCGCAGCCTGGCGCAGCCCCGCCACACGCGGGCTGCTGGAATGTCTCACCGCCTCGAAGTCCAAACAGTCCTTCGTTTTGACGAGCCCATCGGAGTGTCATGAACGTCCCGTTGCGGCCGGTGCCGGGGCGGGGCGGGGCGGGGCGGGGCGGGGCGGGGCGGGGCGGGGCGCCCTGGCCGAGGAGGCGAGCCCCTAATCGTCACCGCCCGAGGCAGTCCGAATGAAAGGCCGCGCACTCACTCACACACACACTCACACATAGCTCCCACGATACTGTTGCTGCTGCTTTTGTTGTGTCACCGCCAAACAAAGACATCCGCGTCTTGCGTGCCGCCACGCTGCGTGTGCGCCCCCCTCCCTCGGTACAATGAACACATCGAACCCTCTCCTTCTCCGCTTGGATGTCTAATTGGAGTAATAGCGGGAGTATGAAGGAATCATTATTGTTGTTCGAGCAGTGATAAGCATATGGACTTGGAACTTAAAATTATGTACCAGTCAACACAATCAAACAGTACCATTATAAGTGGGTAAGCACCTAAAAATTTGTGCCTCTTTACTTCGTGGTCAATTACAGGTTTAATATACCTTTCAGCCCGAAAAAAAAAATCCAAACAATAAAATAAAGTTTTTTATTCCAAGTGTCGGGTTTTGCTTACCGGTACTGCCGCGAGCATTGCTCAAGCACCTGTCGCGGCTCCGAGGGGCAGCCGTCCCAGGTTGGGGCCAAAAGAACCGGTGACCTAGACGCGTCCAGATTGAGAAGACCTCCAGAGGAAAGCCTCCCCTCACCTGGCCGCTCCCTCAGAGGACCCCCCGGGAAGCCGGCAAATGCCCGCTCGTCTTGCCCGCAGCGTTCTCACGGCGCGGCGTGGCACGGCAAGGACGGCACTGCACACTGAGGACCAGCGGGGAAAACTAATCAATGCCGTGCCGTGCTGCGCCGTGCTGCGCCGCGTCCCGCCTCCGCCCTCCCGGTGACTGACTCGCCTCCTGCAACCACCTGATGGCTCCTCGGCTCTCGCTTCGGCTATTGACTGTTTGATATGCTCTCTTGTTTGTGTTGGGAAACAGCCCGCCGATTTTTCTCATGGCTGATCATATTGTGCGGCGGCCGGTCCGCTCTGGCCCCGCTCTCCGCGTGAGGCATCGCCATTACGGCGTTCTCGTCACCGCGGCAAGGTGGATAACGGACAATATTTTCACTCGCGGCTGAGCACTTGTGGGCTGGCGGCGCGGGTTTTGTTTTGACTAAGAAACGGGATGAGTGTCCTTGCACATACTGGACTGGCTCCAAAGGACACGGAGGTGGTGAAATGCAGAGGGAATTCTCCGGAAACCCGCTTTTAGACGAGCAGTGAAAGGATGAGAGATCAAAATTTGCTAGTGAGAAAGCGAAACGCAAGAGAAGAGACAAAGTGAAAGAGAGCAAAGCGAAGTGCGGCCCTTGTCCAGGACAGCTCACTCCGCCCGCACCCCTTCGGCCAGGGCCGGGTGGGGGGGGTCGCGGCCGCCGCTTCCGGCACCCAAGGCCTGGCGAGGCGAGGCGGCGCGGCGAGGGGCCAACCGCAGACGATAAAACTCGCAGTGGGCGGTGCATGGCGGCGGCCTCCACGGCGGCCTCCACGGCGGAAGCGCGGCTGGCGGTGCACCCCGGGGCCACCTTGTTGTTGCGGGGCACCGCGAGCGCCCGGCAGGAAGCGACGCGTGCCTCGAGGTGGACGAGGGTGCCGCGCCGGGGGGTGCCGCGGCCGCGGAGCGTGGAGCCGAGCGGGCCGGTGGGCGATTAGGCCATTGTGACCGTAATTGCAGCCTTCATGTCAACCACTTTGGGTCGCGATACCTACTGCATAGCATGCTGGAGGCGCACCGTGCCTGGCCAGGCGGGTGTCAACTTTGGGTGAGCTCGGCAGATGAGGCTCAAAGTTTGTGGACCGGACGGCGGACGATCGAACGCATGCCCTGCCCGTACGAGAAAACGCTCACTGCAATTCAAAGTGTGAGACGTCTCACCTATTTTCGGTGATACAAAAAGTCTCACCGAAAAAAAGTCATACACGAATGTATCACCGAAAAAAAGGTCGTACACAAATGTATCACCGAAAAATGGTCAGACATCAGCGAGATGAGCCCTTGTTTTCCTGAGGAAGTATCACTCTTTTTCGGTGATACATTTGAGTACGACCTTTTTTCGGTGATACATTCGTGTACGACCTTTTTACGGTGATACACTTTAGTATCACCCTTTTTCGGTGAGACAGTTCTGTCTCACCCCTCAGATGGTGAGATGTATCCCCATTTGATTTACAGTGCTGTTATTCGTCCCCGCACCTCAATTGCACGTTTGCACCACGCACAATAATGGGGCCTCGCGAAGGACTCGGCGAGCTCGATATGCGGAGTAAAATGACTGCACCCGCCTAACCTAACCTATCCTAACATTGTCTGTTAGTGTTCATTCAGATTCCACAGGGTTTTTTTTTGTTTATGTTTTTTTAGGTTTTTTTTTTTACAGATAGTGACAAAGCATTACTTCCACCAGACAGGATAAACTGCAGGCGCTCTGAGACCCCCCAGACTCGCGTATCGCGGTGAAGGCCTGGTCGTCATCCTCCAGGTCACGGTGCTCCGCGGGTCGCCGTCATCGATTTGCAATGAGCCTCGTTCACATGGCCCAGCGTCTTGCCCCCCGCGGTCAGTGAGAGGCCGCCGCGTTCCGCTCCTCATTATTTTGACGTTCGGTCTCGTGAGACAATGGGCGGGGAGGGGGGAGGCGGGCTGGGGGAGTGCGTGCAGTGCAGGAACGACAACAAGACCGACAACACGGTGCTCTTTTTCCGCGAGTGGGAGTCCCGCAGTCCCGCCGCGACGGCGTGCAGGTCGAGGGTGGCAGTATCTGCCCGGCCCGGCCCGGCCCGGCCCGCCTCGCTACGCCCAACCACCGCCGGCCGGCTCCCAATCCGATAATACCTCCGGCAGGGTGGGGCGCCGCTTGCGCTCGTATTTATATAAATGTAGGCCGCTCCCCCAGGGCCACACGTTGTATCGAGGGCGGCGGGGCGCGGCGGGGTGGGGCGGGGTGGGGCGGGGCGGCGCCACCTTATCTGGCCGCCACAAGACTGGCTCCATTGTGGGCACGGCCGGAGGGGCGTTGCTGGCGTGGGCGCGAAGAGGATAGGAGGCTCGCGACCTCCACGACCCGGGCCGGGGCCTCGGGCCGACCTCGGGCCTCGCCCACTCGTCCGCTCGCCCGAGGTCCCAATTGGGGGCGGCTTTATTCCACGACCTGCTGATGCGCGATGCGCACCGAGCGACCCGAATCCCAATAACAACACAACGCGTTCGCTACTCCGTGACGCGACGGATCGGCGGCGTGCCGCTCTGGCGTGCCGCGCGGCGCCGTGCCGTGATACCGCGCCTCCCCCTCCAGAACCCTTTCTTATAGGGCATTGGCAGGGCTCTCTCCGGCCGCGCGCTGCCGAGCGCTGACAAGCCCCCAGTAAGCTGCGACACATCGCGACGCCACGCTCCGCCACGCCTCAACGGTTTCTCAAACAAGCGGAAAATGAATTTCAGCCAAGTTAATTTACGAGGCGAAGACGTCCCATCCAGCGGAGAGAGCGCGGGGCTCCAGGCGAGGGGGCCGCGGGGGATCGCCTCCCTTCACCAGCGTCCGGCCGCTCTTGGCCGCCCCACCGAAACTGCCCGAAAGTCGTGCCTGCCTGCTGGAGCTTCCGTTTGTCTCTACGTGCCTCTCGGCCTCTCGGCGCAGTGCTGCACCTCGCAGGTGGTGGACGCATCAGCTTCATGAAAACAGGCTGCCCACACACAACGCAATGAATCATGAGTGCGCGGCAGGGCACAAGTCCTGACATCTGGGCACGGTAGTTTACTCATCGTTATTCTTTTTGTTTTGCACATCCTTAATTATTCTGAATCGGCGTCCCGAATAATCAAACAAACTAACGATCCATCCCGGATGAGCCCCAGCCCGACTATGAAATCCGTCTGTGAGTGTTTCCAGCCGAGTTGAGATGGCGCCGGGCGCAGAGCTATTTTGGGGGCGGTGCGAGAGCGGGGGGGCCGGGGCGGGGCCGGGGCGGACGGAGGAGGAGGGGCTGGGGGTGGGTGGCGTCCAGGTGATGGCGGTTCAAATATAGACGCAAATACAAAACGAAATGGTTTGTCACATGCACCGTGGTCGGCATAAACCCAACGCACGGCCTCTTCGCTCGGCCTGCCTTTCCTGCCGCGGAAGGTAGGCAACCGCTGGCGCTCCCACACGTCGAGGCCAGCCGCGTTGCCTGCCTGTGCGCGCGAGCGTGTGGTGGTACGTGTCCCCTGGAGGGCGCCGCGCGGGTTTAAATTTAGCTGCCGTTCGGGTGGCGTCGGCCGGCATGCCCCAGCCCGCGGCTTGTTCGCTGCCGCTTAGCTCCTTTCCGTTTCCCTTCCGCCTCCGTGGCCACGCTCTTTGGACCACCACCCCCTGCCCGCCCCCACCCCTGCGCCACAATCCGCGCTGCTAATTTCTCCCCAGCGACACGGCCAACGCGTCGCCATGCTTCGCCCCGTCCCGCCTCTCCCCGCTCCACCGGCGCCGCGTCCCCGACTCACGTCTAAGATTATATTCGTTCCTCCAGCGTTCTAATTTGGCGCGCGAATTTTCAGCGCCGCCCGCTTGACGGGGCTTGGCGGGGCTTGGCGGGGCTTGGCGGGGCTTGGCGGGGCTTGGCGGGGCTTGGCGGGGCTTGGCGGCTGCGTGCGGCCGTCGTCGCTCTGACTCCGTCTTGGTCGCCCGTTCGCCGCGACGTGCCGAAAACTAAGTCTCCCGGCCGCATCTCGGATGGAAATATATACAATTTGAATACTCGACTGCGTCCGGCGCGGCGGCGTCGCAGCGAGCAGCGCGCTGTTCGGGCGGGACGCGCGGGCCGGGCCGGCGCTATCCCCGCTAAGGTGCTTCGGCAGGGTCGTCCCTTTCAACGCCGCGTTGTAGCCTCAGCGTGCTCACAAGGCTGACAGGTGTGCGGCGCCGCGTTCGGGTGGTTCGCTTCGCTGAGGAGAAAAAGGCGAGGCACGGTGCAGTGGGGTTGTGTGCGCAACGAATAGTTGAAAGCCGACGCGATAGACTCCCTGACTCTCTTCCGGTCTCTTCTTCCTCGGACTATGCACCGCCGCGTTCGGTTTGGCTTGCCTGTTAGCAGGAGGAAGTGGTGGCAGCGGGGTGGGGTGGTGCGGCGAGATACCATTCGGCAGTCTCCACCAACTATACGTCCCGACAACTTGCGCCGTGCGAGACGACCTCGCCCGGGGCCGAGCCGTTACATAAACTGCGTCCGATGCAAAACGCACGAGCCCGGCCCCGCCCGAGCTGGCATCACCGATAGGGCTCTCGCGCACGCAGTGTTTATAGCACGGCGGTACTCGCAGGGACGAATAATCGGGAGTGTGCAGTCAAGTAGGAGAGAGGATGGAGCGCTTAGCGTCCCGCAGCGAGGCCAGCCAACCAGGCGCCGGCGGACGAAACTCTCTGGACATGATTCGGGCTCTATAGTCCGTGGGACTCGAATAAAAAAAAATGTAGTGCCAATGGAATAGAACGGTATTATCATGTGATTCGTGTTCGAGTACATGTAAGGGCAGTAGGATTCGAAACGTTATTGTAGCCGCCTGAACTAGTCTACTCGTGCGGCACGGTCCACAGTCCGTCAAGGAGGCCCCGGCGGTGTTGACACCCCTGTGGCTTGGCCTGGATGGCCTGGATGAGCTTGCAGTACTCCCCTCCCTCCAGCTGTCTCCCCTCTCTTACACACACACGTGCTCTCCAGATTCTTTTCACTAGAATTCTCCACGTCTCATTGCCAACAAGAGGACGATGTATTAGTCGCGAAAATTGACGTTCCCCGCAGAACAATGCCGCACCGAACGAATGGCGGCGTCCGCGGACCGCGGCGCGCGGTGGAGACGTCGAGACGGTGCCGCCACGCCGAGCAACGCACGCTGACGTCTATTTTTCGCGCCATTTTCGAACTTGCTTCGCTGTCTCCGAGTCCCTACCGCGACGTTTCTTAATGAGACTATCATCTCTATAATCTATATGTTAATGCTGACGGGTGACTTGCGCCAATTTCCCTCTCCCCCTCCCTTCGTGCCCTCCGCTCCTTCAACACCCACTTACTATTCATAATCTTTTGTCGCAGCCTTCACCGCGGCGGTGGAGTCTTGAGGGATGAAGGTTGCGTGAGCCTCGTCCATGCGGCGCCCTCTGAAAATCGGTTTGGTTGACGTGTTTGGCAGAGGGCAAAACATTACGTTGGAGGCAAGAGTGTCGCATTTGAGTGAATCAGATGCACGAACCAGACCAAGTGGCTAGCGTTTCGGTTTTATCCAGCTTCTTCGTGTTGATGTGAGTACCCTCCTTCGCCTGAGGTATCGCTGGCCAAACCAAACAGATTTCAATATGTAATCTGAAGGTGCAGATGCAAGTTTTTTTATTTCACTAGTGCAGTGCTATGGTCTTCATATATAATTGCAGTGATTTAAATTAGGGATCCTTAGCACCGAAAACTTCAGTTTGGACGTTTTGTTCTATGAATGACCAATGCTTTTCAGGTCAGGTCATTGCGTTTCATTTGGAGCGCCAATTTTTATTTTTTATTTCATTTTTTATTTCATTTTTTGAAACATTTTTGGGGTTTCTGCCATAGAAGGTGCGTCTTTCAGGCCTCCAAGGCGCTACTGGCTCACTGGCTGCGTCCCTTTTGACGCGTCCCGGACACCGCCACGCTGCCACGCTGCGCCAACCCGGCCCGGCCGGCAAACACCATGGACTAAGAGACGTTGAAAGCGGGAAAGCGACCGCATTCACGTCTTTATTAGGTGTCAACCCAGGGCGGTGGCTGCCGAGGCGGTGCAGGGTGCAGGTCAACAGAATTACACGACGAATTTGCATCGTGTTGCCCCGCTTTTCAGACAGTTTTTATGAATGGACAGAATGGTCCAGCTGCCCGGCCCTCCTCCGGCCCGACTCGACCCATGCGCTCCGTGAATGGACCTTGCAGCAGTGCAGAGCGGAGCGCGCGGCACAGCGGTGGGGGACAAGGCGGAGGGTGGCCGAAGGAGACTTCTTGAGAGCAGCCAAGTTTTGAGGGAAAAGTGGAACGTGGCAGAACGTCTTTTTCTAGAAGGCTTTGTTTTGATCAAGGCAGAAACAGTCCATCCGACTTGCCACTGGGACGCACATCGTCGCCACACTCGAAGTACACCGAGTCATCGGGGAGTCCATACCAGGGCGTCCAGAAGCCGCTTACCTGGCCGATACGGGGACGGCCCGGCAGCACGCCGACAAAGGTGCTGTCCGGGACAATTTGCTTATTGTGGTGTGCTGCCTTCGGCTGGCTTACAAGCAGTAGGGTGCTCGCTGCAGCGCTACGCATTCAATAGTGCCAGCGCGTCATCGCGCGTCATTGCTCGCCTCATGGCCGAGACGACTCTAACCAAATCCCATGGCCCATGGACTTAACGTTGCGGGGCACCGGTTTGCAGAGCACGACAAATTCAATAGAAAACTGGAAAACGCTAGGATCCGCTTTTGCGCCGTTTAATTCTGGAGCCAAAGAAACATGGCTCGAAAAAGCAAGGAGAGTGCCAATGTGTTGTTGTTATACAGGTGCGTGCTTCTCCACAAAGACCGCGTGGGCAAATGAATTTCGTGATTTCCGCCCGCCACGAATTGCGCGCCGTTTCATCCCCAACGCGGCGCGCTATTTTCTGCTACCTGAATTCAATTACCACTCTAGCTGCTTTCGACAGAGTGGTCCGGAGGGAGGGAAGGGGGAAGGGGGCGGGGCGGTGACACTTGAGCGAAAATTTCCACGGCTATAAATAAATGGCATGAGGCAGTCAGTTATTGTGGCACTCTCTTGTTAGTTTTATGGCCCTGCGTCCCCGCCCCGCCCCGCCCCGCCCCGCGGAGCCACGCCCCCTTATCGCACGCCGGCAACGCTCAGCCCAGCCTTATATTATTAAAAGGCCCCCTTCTGGGGGATCGTCCCGGAGCGATATAGCGAACTTGGCGACACTGCCGGAAAGCCCCGCTCACCGGATCGCTTGGACGAATATAAAACGATCAATAAGACATAATACACATAAAATAATACACGCGACTGCAGTACAGCCAACTGAATATTGGTCACCCATCACATAAGACAGTAAAAATTTGCTCGGTTAATATTTTTTTTAAATTCAAAGTGAAATATTCTTTTAAATATAAAATATAAAATATAAATAATAAAAAGGCGTTCTTTTTAAAATTTGAAAAAAAAGAAAGAAAAAGAAACAGCCGTGAGAGACAATCGAACCCAAGCGCACCCTCCCGACGCCGGGTATCACTTGCTTAGGGCAACGCGCTGTTGGGCGGGCGGGGCAGGCGGGGCTGGCAGAGCTGGCAGCTGTCTCGCACGTGGCCGAGGGGCTCCGCGTGCCCGGCCGCGGCGTCCACGTGACCCTCCGAGTTTGTATAACAGGCGACTGTCAAGAGGATGACACCGTTTGTGTTCGGCACATCGAAGCACGTCCCTGCTCCACCGGTCTCGGCCATTATCACAGCGCCAACAACGCCATTCGCACCACTGTGACGCCGGTTCGTGTATTACGTAACGCTTCCTGTCTAGCTCGCGCAATCATTTGCAATCCGTAAGTAGAGATGAGACTTAGGGTTTAGGTAAAGTGGGTAGCATCCGTGCCATCTTGCGTTTTCAGAGTGCGAGATTTTCGGCGGCGCTGCATTCTCCCAGCGGCGCGGTGGCGGCAGTGGGATAGTGGATGACTTGTGTAAAATGAAATTATTCGCCGCGAACTTCCAACTTCTACCGGGAGGGAAGTTAATAACAGAACGCGGAGCGCGGGAAGCGGGAAAATACATTATATATGACACGAGCAGGTTCCTCTCCGCTGCACAGTTTCTTGGCTAACTTTTGTCATCAGTTTAATTTTTGCGCTCACACTAACTTTCTCGACTGTTCCTGGCAAGGGAGCGGCGCGGACTGGGGCGGGGCCCTGGGCCCCACACTCTCCCTCCTCGGCCCAACTTGCCTCACCCTTGCCTAGCCTCGCCCCTGGCTGCAGCCTTGCTGCGGTCGCCTCGCCAGCCTCCAACCGAACCCTTCATAGACCAGATCAACAGCCGGGGCGAACTTTCCTGGTCGATGTCGTGCCGAGTAACATTCTGGCAACAAAAGAGTACCAAAACTCTACCAAAACAACCAAAAATAAAAAGAAACAGACGCATAGCCACATGACCGTACCTGCATACATATTGGGTTCGCGTCCTAGTTCCTCCCAGTCTGACCCTCTGGCCAACTTTTGCCTTGCCCGGGGAGGATCAGAGTGCGGACGCTCCAGAGACTTGGCAGTGTAGCGGCGCGATGACGTTCCCTTGGAATCTGCAGCGAATCCGGAAGTATTAATGGCTGTGAATTATTATTGCAGAGCGCGGGGAGGGCAGGGGCGGGCGCCCGCCGTCCCCTTTCGAAAAGGCTTAGGGCACGCGGCAGCGTCCTCTCTTTCTCTCCCTCACTCTCTCTCTCTAATCGCCGATCAAAACATAATTGAAGACGGCCCGATGACGAGCCTTCCATAAATCGGATATAATTAGCGACCGATATGGCCCTTCTATATTCTGGAGAGGCATCTTGAAGAGTCCCGGGGGGAAGGCTGCGAAGGCTGCGATGGGGTGCGGAAGGCTTGACTGCGAGACGCACTTGCGGCTCGCGGAAAAAACGATGGGCGCGCACACGTGCTGCAAGGGCCGGGGGAGTGGGGGGGGGGGGGGGTGTGGGTAGCGGAGGAGGCGGGGCGTGTTCCGCGATCGGCTCAGTGTAATCCAGCGGTAATCGCGTCTCGCGGTGTCAAGTGGGCATACTGTACAGCTGATGTAAATGTGTAACAACTTCACAGGAATTAAAAAAAATAAAAATGAAACAACACAGAAAATTTATGTTTATCTCGTTTTGGCAGATCACTTCTATTGACCAGTTGATTTTTTTAATTTCTTTTTACATTATATAAAGCTTGGCTTTTCGTCCCCGCTGACGACGCGTAAAGCCCGCCGAACCTTGTAACGAAGAAACGGCGTCAACATACGCTTTTTCGCTGCGACCCTCCTTTTTGCCAAGAAACGAAAAAATAATCGGGCAGCATCACCGTGCGCTGCTGGTGCTGGCGCGGCATGCTGTAGCAGGTCTTATCTTTCCGTACGAAATGCTCAGCCCCGCATGACGCCACCGCAGTAGAAAATATTAGCAGAGGACACATTTTTAATATCTCTCGCCCCGCCACCTCCCGCGGTCCCCCTCGCCCTGGTTTATCGCCGTAATAACCCATGCTCTCAACTTTTTTTTCGACCGCCTCTCGCCGAGCCAGCAGCTAGCCTCACTGTGCATATGCCGGTTCGGATGCGCCGGTTCAGATTTTCAAGGGGCTTTCTACCGAGCCACCGACGAATAAGGGAAGACACTGTCTGCATGAGGTGACATTATTTCTGGAGTAGAGGTGCAGGAGGCGACCAAGGGTCGGGGAATGCCCCACGTGTTGACCACTGCGTGTCTCTGCAGGTGTCAAGGTGGTACCCGCTCTTCCCCCTGCCTGCCCACCGCCCCCCTCCTCCCCCCGCCGAGGGGCGGAGCCCGGGCCCGGCACGCCCAGCGCCCCCTCCACGCCACCAGCAGTCAGGCCCCTCGCACGGCCAATGACGGGTTTCCGCTCGTCTTGATTTCAAATCCCACTAAAGTCTGTGAGTGTTTTTCGTCGTAAAGC